>JANDJZ010000749.1:0-20345 GCA_027943245.1 Acanthamoeba sp. SK_2022b | reverse complement strand
GCATGGGCGTGAGCGAGCTGACCGACTACATGATCAAACGGCTCCCCGAGCCTCAGCAGAGCTCCGTGGCACAGGTGCACGCCCGACGACTGCCCACAATGACGACGACGCGTTTGCATGGACTTAATCACACACACACACACACACCACACACACACACACACACACACACACACACACACACACACACACACACACACACACACACACAACGACAGAACATATTCCTTACGGGAGGCAACGTGCTGTTCCCCAACTTCAAGGAGAGGCTGGAGCGCGATCTCCTGGCCTCTCGACCCTACGGCTCCAGCTTCACCGTCAGCATGGTTCGTGGCGAGAGGCCACTCCTCTCCTCTCCTCTCTCACGCTACACTCGGCCGCGCTCTGCTCACACGTGGCTCGTTGTGTGTGTGTGTGTGTGTGTGTGTGTGTGTGTGTGTGTGTGGTGTGTGTGTGTGGTGTGTGTGTGTTGTTGTTGTGAACGCTGCGCAGGCCGCGGACCCGCTGTTGGACGCCTGGCGAGGCATGGCGGCGTGGGCGGCGGCGCCGCAGTTCCAACAGTCGGTCATCACGCGGGCGTTGTACGACGAGCACGGCCCCCAGTACCTGACCCAACACATGGCCTCCAACTTCTACTTCGTGCCCCCCGCCTCCTCCTCCTCGGCCGTGGACGAGTGAGCCAACAACTCTTGGGACCATCTCATGTGATGTCTTATATGAACAAACACGCGCATGACCGTTACATTCCATCGCGAACGCCAACACAACCGCGGTGGGCAGCACACGACACACGTGTCATTGGGGCCAAGCCGGTCCTGCGCTCCCATCGATCGTCGCGTGCTGGTTGTCTGCTCGCAACCTATGGGGGGGGGGTTAGGTTATGAAAGGATAGGGGACAGGATGGGGAGGTGGATGATGGGGCGGCATGCCTGTGCTGTTGGCCTCCCACCGCAGCGCCGCAGTCGGGGCAGGTGCCCTCCTGCATGGCCCCTCCGCACTCCCCGATGAAGTAGAGATGCCCCTGTATGTGGAAGTAGATAGAAAAAAACGTAATGACGATGACGATGACGATGATGGTCAGCGTTTGCGGTGCGGGGCGTGTGCGCCGTAGGAGCAGGCGTACGTTGGGGCACTTGAACCAGTGGCCCGCCCTCCCTTCATGGGCCATGGCCTGGACCACCAGCTGCAGGAGCTTCTTGCCGGCTCCCAACACCTATTGGCAGGGTTAGGGTGGCCGACTCGAGTAGGGCAACGGGGGAGTGCTGCGGCGCGCACCTCCTTCTTGATCTTGTCCACGTCGGCGCGCCACCCCTCGACGTCGGCGAGGGTGGGCTGGCGGTTGGCCTGCATCTCCTGAGCGAGCCGGCGCGCACGGCCCAGCAGCTCGGTTGCCTGCGGCTCGGTGATGTCGATCAGGAAGTCCAGCACGAGGCGGTGGAGGTCGCGACACTTGGGCAGCAGCGCGGGCAGCTCGATGTGCGCGGCGAGCATGTCCGCCTTCAGCTTCTCCAGCGGGACAATGTAGATCAATGGCGCCTTGGCCCTCTTGCCCACCTTGCGCTTGAGCGTGATGTAGGTCGCAACTATGCACAGCACGACACTCATGAGTGTTGTGTGTGTGTGTGTGTGTGTGTGTGTGTGTGTGTGTGTGTGTGTGTGTGTGTGTGTGTGTGTGTGTGTGTTGGACGAACTCATGTTGATCTGTTGCGAGATCACGTGAAAGTCGTCCGCGTCCATCGGGCGGCGCAGGCCATTCTTCAGTCGATGCAGTTCGTGGATCGCGGCGTCCTCGTGTGGGCGACTGCAACGCGTGCGCCAATCAGAGATGAGTGCCACGAACGAAACAAAGTGAAGAGAGCGAGGGGGACAGGCACCCCTTGTTGAGCGCTTCGATGAGGGCGGTGGTTTGGGCCGTGGTCTGCTTGATGGTTCGCTTCAGCTCCAGCTGTCGCTCGCGCAGGCGCACCTTCACCGCCTCGATGTCCTGCAACTTCTGCTTGACCACGTTTCCATATCTGTTCTCGACATCGCGCCACGACAACGACGCGCATTTAGGAACACGTGTGTGTGTGTGTGTGTGTGTGTGTGTGTGTGTGTGTGTGTGTGTGTGTGTGTGTGTGTGTGTGTGTGTGTGTGTGTGTGTGGACACACCGATAGGTCTGGCGAATGGGCGTCCTGCAGTTGGGGCAATGGGGAAGCTGGACCGCGTTGGTCTGCTGGTTCATCCACGTATCGAACCCGTTAACCTCGAACACGTGCCCGCAGTCGATCAACTATTTGAACGCAGACCCAGTCAATACGCCGTCGAAACCAGTCCCAGCTGGACACACGCACGCACGCACGCACTCACGCACGCACACGCACGCACGCACGCACACGCGCACACGCACACGGCTGCGGTACTTACCTGGACGAAGCGATCCGTGGGTTCGAATTCGTGGAGGCTCATCGTGGTGATGGTCTCCTCCTGGTCGGGCGTGCAGGCGAAGCACCATGAGGGACACGGCTCGCCGCACAGACCTGCCCCGGAAGGGAAACGAACATTTATATCGCAGACATCGTGACGCACGCGCGCAAGTGCTCGTGTGTGTGTGTCTCCCTCCTTGGAGCACCGTGTTTGTTTGTTTGTTTGTGTGTGTGTGTGTGTGTGTGTGTGTGTGTGTGTGTGTGTGTGTGTGTGTGTGTGTGTGTGGTGTGTGTGTGAATGTGTGGTGTGAAATGGATGTGATGGGAATACCGATGCAGGGATGGCCACAGAGGAGCTCCATTGTGCAGGGCTCGTTGCAGGGCGCCCGGTCGCACGGTTCGCCGCACAGCGATGGGCACGACACGTGCTCGCAGCGCCATGGACAGGGCTCCTTGCCTGCGCCACGCCATCAACGATTAGGTATTTATATAATATATATATATCTGGATTTTATGGATTTATATAATATTTATGTATAATTAAAATGAGGTGCATGTGCATTCCAGGAGCCATTGAGAGGGCAGTGACGTACAAGGAATGCACGGCTTCCAGCATAGTTGGCTGCACGTGCTGTGGGTGCACTTGTTGGCGCACTTTTGTTTGCACGGCGGGCAGTCCTTGACGCACGGCGACGTGCAGCGATGACCTGCGCCGCGACACCCCCCCCCCCCGAGGCCATAGGTTACATGTCCGTAACCATAGCCTTACTCTGCCGCGAAGTAGAGTGCGAGAGAAGAGAAGAGAAGAAGAGATAGGCAGCCCATACCGCACACCAGATCACGCTCGCACTTCTTCGTGCACGCCACGTGACTGTGGCCCTGCTCGCACTTGTGGCAGCTCCCCGGGCACGGGTGTCGACAAGGCAGCATCGCCTCGCACTTGGCGTCGCATTGCACGTCCTCGGGCCTACGCACACAACACACACACACACACACACACACACACACACACACACACACACACACACACAAGCCCTTGAGAAGCGGATAGAGCAAAGCGAACGAGGAGGGAGCGCCGTACGCCTTCCAGCAGGCCACGTTGGCCTGGTGACCGCACGGCAGTCTCTTGACGCACACGTGTTCGCAGCGGCACTCAGCCGGCGGGAGGTGGCACGGCTGGCTGCTCGTGTGGCCGCACGGCAGGGCCTTGGGCACGCGCACCCTGCAGTCGCCGCAGGGCTGCCAGCACTTCAACGGGCACGCGTGTCCGCACTCGCGCTTCCTGGCGCACTTGCTCCAGCACTTGGCCGTCTCGTGGAGCGAGTCGTCCGGGTGGCAGCTGATCACCCCCATGTCGACAATATTATTGTACAGCGTTAGTAGACTGTGTGTGTGTGTGTGTGTGTGTGTGTGTGTGTGTGTGTGTGTGTGTGTGTGTGTGTGGTGTGTGTGTTGGCGTCGTACAGTTGCGTGCAGGCATGGCCGCACGGTAGACGCGCGTCGCACTTGAGGGAGCAGCCGCCGTTGGGCGCTTTCTTGAAATCCACAGCCTTGGCCACCCCTGCGCGGCGAAGCACGCGAGCACGTCAGAGCCACATCGTATAGCAACAACGCATTGTCCACGAGGGACTCGTTGTCAAGCCACACGTACGCGTGTTGGTCTGCGGGTGCTTCTGGCAGGCCAGCGTGAGCGCGGGACCGGCGGAGCCTTGGCCGCGTAGGGCGGCCATGACCTGTCGCCACAGGTCGGAGTTGTCCTGGAGCAGCCGCGCGTTGCCGATGCAGTAGAAGCCCAGCTTGGCGCGCGACAGGGCCACGCACACGCGATTGGCCGAGCGCAGGAAGCCGATGGTGTTGTCGGAGTTGGAGCGCACGAGGGAGAGCAGCACGATGTCGTTCTCCTCGCCCTGGTAGTTGTCGACAGAGCTCGCTCGCACGCCCTCGATCCCGTAGGCGCGCAGGAGGCCGCGCAGCTCGAAGAGCTGGCCCACGTAGGTGGTGAGTATGGTGATGCTCTCCCGCGCGTAGCCCTGCTGGACCAGGTACTTGCACAGCGCCACCACGAACTGGGCCTCGTGCTTGTTGCGCTTGCTGCTCCCCTCGCCCTCGCGCTCCTCGTGGATCCGATGCTCGACGAAGAAGACGTCCCTGATCACGCCCTTGATGTGGGCGCGGCCCGCCACGGACTCGGCGTCGGTGAGCGCCGGGTAGATGGGGGCGATCAGCCGCGAGATCTCGGGCCGCATGCGGTGTTGCACGGAGAGCGTCACGTGCGGCACGCCGTTGGCGATCAGCCGCTCGAACATGGACACGTCCAGGTGATGCTTGATCGCCAGCCTGTTGTCGACATAAATGAATGTTGTGTGACGATCAGAAGTGAATGCAAGGAATTCGTTGACAGGGGCCGAGCTCTGCCTACCGGTAGACCGAAGCCTGGGGCCGGAGCTGCTGGTGGTCGCCGATGAGGATCAGGTGCTGCGTGCGCTGGGTGAGCGTGGCGATGACGTGGGCCTCCAACACCTACGCAGATCCATTAACCATCAACTCATTGGAACAATGACCAAGAAACAATGCGGGCTGCGGTAGTAGAAACCTCGGCAGCCTCCTCGACGATGATGATGGCCGGCGACATGGCCCTGATCAGGTTCTGGTGCTTGGCCGCCGCCGTGGTGGTCATCCCGACTGCGTAGGACGGAATGTCAGTTATCTGAGGAATGCTCCGTGAGGGCGGTGAGGGGGCATACCAACGGCCTGGCCCTCGAGCTTGGCCAACTGGACGCGGGCCTCGATCTCCTTGCGCTCCTGGCACAGGAGCTCGTAGCGGCGGCAGAGGTCGACGATCTTCTCCTTGAGCGTGGCCCTGTACTGGCGCAGCCAGTAGAAGTGCAGCCTGGCCCGGTCCTTGTGGCTGAGGCTCCACAGGTCGCGCGTCTCGAGCAGCTCGGGCGACGGCAGCTTCTCGTCCTCGGTCAGGTCGGCAAAGTTGACCACCTCGACCGCGGCGCCCTGCTTCTTGCGGTCGCCCGCCTCGATCATGGTGTTCTCGAGCAGGGCCCTCTCCTCTTCGATCTGCCTGATCTCCTCCTCGTCCCCCTCCTCGCCATCATCCTCATCCGAATCATCTTCTTCATCGGCAGCTTTGTCTTTCTCTGCCTTAACGCGATTAGCGTCGCCTTGTTCGATCTCGTCGTCTTCTTCTTCTTCATTCTCGTCGTTGTCGCCCTCGTCTTCAGTTCCTTCTTCATCTTCTTCATCGCCTTCGGCGAGCTTCTCTTTGCCCTTGTCCTTCTTCTTGTCGTCGGCCTGGTCTTGCACGTCGGCCAAGGCGCCGAACGGATTGACGAGCTGTGCTGCAGCCGACCCACCCTGCGCTTTCGCTTTCGCTTTCTCTTTCGCTTTCTTATCGGCCTTGCTCTTTTGCTTTTGCTTCTGCTTGCCCGGCGCCGGAAGCCAACTCGACAGCACCTTGTCCGGGCTCTCCACCTCTTGGAGCAAGCTGTCGATGTGGTGCGGGAAGGCCACGTTGTGCAGGTCCTTCAACTCCAGCTGCTCCTTGCGCATGTCCGCCAGGCACTGCGCGATCTTCCGCCTCATATCGTCTTGCCTGCAATGTCCTCGAAATCAGTGCCGCCGAGACGGGAGAAGGCGAGTCAAGGCGAATGACAATGAGGAGGAGGAGGAGGCGTACGACGCCCTTGCGTTCCACCTGGCCCTCAAGAGCTGGTGGCCTTGAGGCAGGCTCATCTTCATGATGTTGCGCTCGGCCAGCACGACGCTCGACGATCGACCGCCGATACGCACCACGTCCTTCTCGAACTTGTAGACGCCCTCCAGGAACTGTCGCATTGCAACAGCAACCACGTGTGATAAGGGTGTCGACACATTTGTGACGTCAGCAGCCACGTACCTGATCCAGTGCGTGATTGGTGTAGCACACGCACAGGATGGGCGGCGACTCCCGCTGCCGCGTCTGCAGCAACAGTCGCGCGATCTTGAGGCCCACGAAGGTCTACAGGAATGACTGTAAGCCAATGTAGGACAACGAAGGCAACGATACGGCAGTACCTTGCCGGTGCCCGGCGGGCCTTGGATCAGTGCCAGCTCATTGGTCAGGGCCAGCCTCACCGCCTGAAGTTGGCTGTCGTTCAGTTCAGTGTCGAAGGCGGGCCAGGCCGGCAGCACCGGCCAGCTGGTGGCCGGGTCGCGCTCGGGCGGTTGGTGGGTGGCATCTAGGCGCCGTCGCAGAGGCAGCTGCTTCTTGACCAGCGGCGGGGGAGCGACGTAGCCTCGCTTGAGCAGAGAGAAATCGAGCACGCTTTCTGCTCGATCGATCGAATGGAATTGCAGTGCAGGCTCAGCCTTAGCTCCAGCAGGGCTGGGGGAGTAGACGGGGGGGTCGCACCTTCATTGAGGTAGGCCGGGGGCATGACCTGAGGTTCGAGGCGCAGCAGGTAGCGCTGGAAGGGGAGTTGGTCGTCGCTCACGTTCTGGAGGGCGGTGAGCACGTGGCGGTAGGCCTCGAAGTAGGCGGCCGACGACTCGGCCATGACATAGGTGCCCTCCATCCGGAAGTCGGGCTCATATCCCCGCGGGAATCTGGACCGCAACGCCCAGAATGTAAGCGACCCCAAGCCAAGCGCGTAGATGGCACGCGACTCACCTGATCTCGATCATGCCCTTCTGCAGGGCCTTGGGGTCTCGGTTCTCCACGGTGGCCCACAGCAGCGTGTGAAAGCCGTCCTCGGAGATGCACAGCAGCGTGCCGGTAAGCAGGCGCTTCGTCTTCTCCCAGTCGATGGCGCGACTGATGGAGTACAAGCGTATCAACAACAAGACTCTTGCTGAGTGCCGTGGACAGCACGTACCCGCCCTTAATCTTGAATTGGACGGTGTAGGCAATGCCTCCGTCGCTGGATCGAATGCCCACCACTTTTACGTCTTGGTAGACCCTAATGTCCCTCTGCGATTCTCCTGCACGTTTGGGTAAAAATAAGTTAAAATGATTTTAAAAAATGGTGTGGCTTGTCTGGTGTTGTCAAGCAAGGGACACATCCGTACCGCTGAGGTAGGCCCGTATGCCATCGCGAAGCGGGATCATGCAGTCGTCGCGAAGGAGGTGGAAGTGGGTGTGCAGATAGTGGTCGACGCTGGCGTAGGTGCCCTTGATCACGTTCTTGGGCGTGGAGAGGGTCTCGCACGTGGTCATCTCATCGGTCGTCGGGTAGACAGACACTTCCCTGAAGCTGCCGTAGTCGATCTCCTCGGGAGCAGCGTCGTCCTTCGTCTTCTTCTCCGCTATAGACAGGTACCGCTCATCCCTCTGCCGCTTGGCCTCTGCGTACTGGTCCTGCAGGTCGACGAACGCATTCTTCGCCTGGTCTTCAATGCGCTGCGCATAGTCGGGCACCGCAAGTAGCAGCCCGATCTGCTCGACCGGCAGAGCGACGTCGTCGAACCGCTTCAGCAGCTCATGGGCCAGGTGGATCGAGTTGACGATGTTAGTGATGATCTTGTCCACCGGGATCTTCTCCCGCGCCCAACGCTCCGAGAGCTGGAGCAGCTGCGTGGGCCACACCGTCTTGATGAAATTGGAACCAAGCAGGCGCGCGTAGATCTTGTTGCACAGCGTCGAGGCCTTTGCGAGAGAACATGTGTGACGACCAACAGACACGTCATATGGGTCAGAAAAATTATTTGGGGGGGGGTTGATATGATAAGCCACGTACATGGGTCTGGGCGTCGCGGAGGCTCTGGTGCGCCAGGAGCTCGAGAAGCCGACCGAAGACCCCGCCGTCGAGCCTGACTTGCGCAACCAGGTCGTCAAGGGCTTGAAGTAGGATCGGGTTACTGCCCAGCGAGTAGACCAGAAGTTGCGCGTCGTTGTTGAGGCGAGTGTTGAGCCAGCGGAACATGTCATTGTCCGTTTCAAAGGGTTTGTAGTCGTCAGAGTTACGCTTGGGCGCGCCTCGCCCAGCGCCTCCACCAGCGCCGGGCTTCCTGCTTTCATCGTTGTCGCTGCCTCTGCCGCGGCCGCCAGGAATCTGGCCACGGCCGCGGCTTCCGCGGTTGTTGCCACTTGCGCCACGACCAGCGCCACTGTCCTGACCTGGCTTGCTGGCGGGATGCGCCTGTGGCGGTGTCGCGCTGGCTTCACGTGTTACCCTGAGACGCAACCTTTGATTGTCAGAGGTCACCACACGACAATCACGTTCACAAAGGTCGAACCTCTGCTGATGTTGCTGCTTCTGTTCCTTCTTCTGGCGATCGAGGCCCGCGCCACGGCCGCGGCCACCGCCGCCTTCATGGGGCTGCATCGCCCCATCACCCTGTGCGCTGCAGAGTGAGCGGCGGGCGAGTCTCTACGTAAGGAGCAACAAAAGTGAAGTCTACCCTTCCTGCCCTCTGAGTGGGTGGAGCGGCGAGGTCGTTCCGAGGCGCCGGAGGTGGCGGGGACACGTCAAGGATGTGCAGCTCGATCACAGCCTTCGCAGGGAATTCGTCCAGGGCGAGCTGCAAGTCGTCCGCGTTGGTGATGTCGAGCGGCATGTCGCCCAGGACGAGCTGCACCTCAGCGGTGCCGAACACGCTCCGCAGCTTGCTCTGAAATGCCGCAAAGTCGTTGGTGGGCAGGCGCACGGGCCGCTTCTTGCCCGTGACCTGCGAGAGGCACCCAAAGAGTCTCTCGTCGCCCTGGGTCTGCCCTCACCGGCCGTGGGCGAGGCAGTGTTGGGGAGAGAATATAAGGAGAAACGGCCAACCTATCAGTTGAGCACAACTCGTACGAGTTAGAAGGCACGAAGCACGCACCACCGTGTCTTTTTTGTGGTGGTTCGGTGGAAGTGTAGCGGGCGCAACTTGCCGGACAGAAGGGGTGGCTGAGAGTGACAGCTTCTGTGTCTCGCGAGGGGAGGACCGCGAGGCGCTTGAGGATGATGATGAAGAAGCCGGCGGTGGTGCGGTCGCCTGGCCCGACTCCAAGCGAGTATAGCCAGCAGCAAGACGAGCGCGCCGTGCTTCGGGCGTTTCCTGGTTGAGCTTCTGCCACCTCTCGTCGACCGCGTCCTTCTCCTCTCTTTGTCGCTGGCGCTCTCTTTCCTTCTCTTGGTCGCGACGCAGACACTCTTGCAGCTCGGCATTCTGTCGGGCGATGGTCTCGGCTGGTGTTTCCCCTCTCTCCATGTGCGCCCTTCTATTGAGTCCTTGTTGTATCGAGTGCTTGCGTTATGCAGTGGTGTTGGCTGTGAAGAAATATAGTTCAGGTTGCCGCCAAGGACAAGCAAGATGCCTTTGTCCTGGACGTCCAGGACACATTCATTATTGTCGACAGCTGACGTCAGCCGTCCCAACGAGCGGAAGGCCACGTGGACTAGAGGGACCGCTGTGGGCGGATGAGCGTGGCCCCTACAGGATCATTACCCGTTGAGCATGTCGGGCCAGGAGAGCGTGGTCTCGCACGACGGACACGTTCCCGTGGTGGGCAGCAGCACATCCGGTTGATCACTGAGAAATCGCTGCGCCCAGCAGAGCATGTGGCCCTTTTGTCTGCACGATCGCTTCAGGCACTGCAGCCTCAGCTCCTCCTGCAAGGCGGCGTCGTTAACATGCGGCGTTGCTGTGCCCCCGATACGGTTTCTCTTCAAATAGCGCACCTCCTTCATCATCGTCCTGCACAAACAGCAGTTCGCGTCCCGCTGCGTCCTGCTCGCGGTCGCGCTTGGCCTCCGCTCCTCGTCCTCGTCTTCGGAGCCGTCGCGGCTGGAAACGTTGTCGCTGTCGCTGTCCGAGTCGAGCGACTCGCTGTCCGAATCTGGATTGGCCAGAGCGGCGTGGGCTCGGTTCAGTGAACCGACACGCCTCTGTCACGGTCCCCCCCCCCACAGGACCACCGGCGTCGTACCGCGTGCGTTGGCGTTTGATTTGTACAAGTGTTCTATTTGAGTCAGCGAGCCGATGTTGACCTTCATGTGACGCGGCGGTGGCGGACACCCGTCGAGGAGCTGATGGTACTCCTGGCCACACCCGAGCGTGTGGCGTTGAGTTTGGAGGCGGGGGATCGCTGCCGTGTGCCCCACGTACCTGCGTGAGCCAGTGGATGACCAGCGGGAAGCGATTCCACGGCGTGACGTGCAGCAGCTCGAACATCAACCTGGTGCAGCGTTTGTGCGATCGACATGAGAGAAATGAAGATGTCGAAGGTGAGATCACCCACGCTCGTTCTAAGAAAGAGTCCAAAGCCAGGAGCACCTGAGCCTGGCCTTGAGCATGTGTGGACTACCGACCTTGGCGATGCTGCGATGCGAGAGCGCTTCCTTGATGCGCCTGGCTGGCGTAAACGCGCAATGAGCCTTTTACAAAAGGCGAAAGAAAGGGTTGCCACGTGTGGCGGCAGGTCGTCGAGTGACGTCATACATTTCTGAGGGTAGGTCCATCCCCACTCGAATCGCAACGCTGCCGTCTTCGATGGAAATCCGTACACCACCAGCACCATCTCCCTTACGTAGCGCCAAAATATAAAATATAATTATTATTTATATTTAATTATCGTAAACGTTATAAACTGTATTTTTGGACAAAAATGAAAGAGAATGGGGTACCAGGGTCTCTTGGTGCGTGTGCGTTTGGCGCCCTGCACGAGCTCGCCGTTGTGCTGGCGAATGCGGCGGGAGGGATTTACCGTGAAGCCGATGTAGGTGTGCATGCGGTAGGCTTCATTGCGTGAGGTGAGCAAGTAGCATCCATAAAATCGCCTTGGCCCTTCCCGTTCCTCCACCTCATCCTCCTGGTCCTCCTCTTCAGGCTCCATCTCGCCAGCCCCTTTGTGGGTTTTTTATTTCATATTTCTTAATAATTGATGTTTTTCCTTCGCTTTTTTTTTGCATTTTCCTGGCAGGACGAAAGGTTCCGGACAAAGATCGAGCCACACCAATTGAGGGTTAGTTTTAGGACAGCCCACTTATCTGCCGTGGTAAGATGCAGCAGCAAGGGTAAGTGGGTGTTGAGTAGGTGGTGTACGAGACCAATTCTTTGCCATTTACGTAGACTCCATTTTCTCCATTTCTATCTACTCTTTTTTCAGAGGGCAGGCGCAGTACCAGACAGCAGCGTCCTACTACGGAAACACGGCTGCAAACTATGGAAATCAGCAACAGACATGGGATAGCGCCGCCTGGGCGGCCTACTACGCGGCCTGGTATCTTGACGCAGTCCCCCCTTGCATTTTCTTTCTCTTTTCTGCGATGTCCAGATCTTTCTATCGATTTGTAGTGGCGTGCACGAGCGCGTTGCTCATCTCCTTGTCATCATCTCCACGCGTTCCCTCCTTTGCGCCAGGCAACAACCACAGGCTGCCGCGCAGGGCCAACCAGCACAGGCGGCCGCCGCCTCCACGGCCACGGCCACTGCCACCACGCCCACCTCTGCGGCGGGACAGCCGGGCTACGACCAGCACGCGGCCGCGTGGGCTGCCTACTACCAGCAGTACGGCATGGCGGGGTGCGTGCGCACAGCTGTCCCTGTCCCTGTCCCTGTCCCTGTCCCTGTCCCTGTCCCTCCCTCAGCTCGCCGTCGCTCGGGTTTCTCACTCCGAGAGGGGATCGCGTTTTCCAGATACGGCTACCCCGCGACGCAGCAGAGCGCCGGCGCAGCCGCCCAACCGGCCACGGCGGCGGCGGCGACGCCCGCCAAGGCTGTGGAGATGTACGACCCGACCCAACCCACCACGACGACCTACGTCCAGCCCTCCGGTACGCGTGGCCACGCGCCTGCCCTTTTTCCGTTCGTCACGCGTTGTGCGTCGTCGTATTGTGACAATGTGGTGGTTCTGCTCTCGCTCGTCAGCGCCGGCCTACTTGAGCGCCGGCCAGCCCAAGGTCTCGTTCCAGCTGCGACCCAGCAACCCCTCCTACGCCAAGTACGCGCGCCCCCTCTCGATTCGATTCTCTGCGCACGCGCTGATTGTGTGTGTGTGTGTGTGTGTGTGTGTGTGTGTGTGTGTGTGTGTGTGTGTGTGTGTGCGTGTGCGAACGACAGAGTCCTTGCGCAGGGCAAGGTCCAACCAAAAGCGACCGACGCCGGCCAACAGCAGGCCAAGAAAGCCGGCGGTACCGATGCCCCCGCGGTCCTCCCGTAGGTGCCAACGCTGCTGACAACGTTGGTTTGGGGGGGGGGCAATCCTGCATTCAGGCGGCAACGGCACGGGCGGCGGCGGCGGCGCGAGCGGCTGGCCGCCAAACCTGCGGGCCTATGTGGAGCGGGCCTTTGCCTCGTGCCCGAGCGACCAGGAGCGAAACGAGATGGAGAGCGTGCTGAAGAAGGTCATCAGCGAGACCATGCAGGACGGCAGCATGTGGACCAAAAACTGGGACACCGAGCCACTGCCCAGGTAAACACTGCACACACACACACACACACACACACACACACACACACACACACACACACACACACACACACCAACACTAACACACAGTTCTAACTGGTGATGCGTCGATTGTGAAGGCTCGGCGCGGAGCAGCAACAGCAGCAGAAGAGGCCTGCCGAGAGCGCGAGCCCGAGCGCTGCCGAGAAGTCGCGCAAGAAGCTGAAGCAGGAGCCCGCCGCCAACCAGAAGAAGCCCAAGTACGCGCGCCCCGGTTGCTGACGACGCCTCGCCTCGCGTCGGCCGAGTCGTTGAGGCCACGTGCCATGTCCCTGACCCACGCCCCTCGCCCCCCCCCCCTCCTCCCCTCCCACACGTGCAGAGCGCTGCAGCTGATGAGCCTGAACGAGGGCGGCAACGACAAGCGCGCCCTGCGAAGCGCCCGCTTCGCTGAGGTGGAAACGCAGGCGCCACGTAGGCGACGCAGCAATTCGAGGCCCTCCGTGGCGGCCCTGTACGTGCTCCCCACATACACCAAAGCACTAGTGCGTGTGCGTGTGCGTGTGCGTGTGCGTGTGCGTGTGCGTGTGCGTGTGCGTGTGCGTGTGCGTGTGCGTGTGCGTGTGAGTTGGGCCTGCCTACCCCTTGCTGTGAAGCCGCTCACGCGTGCCCGTGTCGGTGGGCTGTGGCCGCGCAGGGAGGGCGACGAAGACTGGGAGCGGATGGTGGTGCGAGGAACGTGCACGACTCTTGAGAAGGAGTACCTGCGCCTCACATCCGTACGATCCCTGGGAGCTCTGTGCGTGAGCGAGCGAGTGATATCGACGACTCGCCGTGTCGAGTTTGACGCAGGGAGGTGATTGACGCCCCTTTCTTGTTCGTCTATCGCTGTTGTTGTTGTTGTTGTTGTTGTTGTTGTTGTTGTTGTTGTTGTTGTTGTTGTTGTAGGCGCCCGACCCGTCCACTGTGCGACCGGAACAGGTCTTGAAGAAGGCGCTCAAGGCGCTGTTGGACAAATACTCGCAGAAGCCAGACTACATCTACACCTGCAACCAGCTCAAGGCAATCCGCCAGGACCTCACGGTACCGCAGGCCTCCCTCCCTCCCTCCTCCTTTCTCCTCGTAGCCCATCGCTCAGACCACACCGTTTCCCGCGCAGGTGCAACACATCAAGAACGGGTTCACGATCAAGGTCTACGAGAAGCACGCACGCCTCGCCCTGCAAAACGTACGCCCAAGCGCTCGCCCGTGCTTGCGCGGGGCCGTGGTTAAGGTGGCGGTGGCGGTGGCGGTGGAAAACAGGGCGACGTCTACGAGTTCAACGCCTGCCAGTCCCGCTTGATCGAGCTGTACGACGAAGTCGAAGACCAGGGCAACGTCGAGGAGTTCACCGGCTACCGGATCCTCCACTCCCTCTACTCCAACTCCATGGCGGACGTGGCCTTCCTCATGGCCGAGCTCACCCCACGGGAACGAGAGGCTCGGCCCATCGCGCACGCCCTTGGGGTAAGTGCCACCCCCCCCCTCTCCCCCTATCCACGCGTTTCCCGCGCGCGGAGTTTCGCTCTTTAAGGGAGCGGTCGACGCCGCTGGTGTGCGAGTGTTGACCGCCGTCTGTCGCGCGCGTGCGCCAGGTGCGCGCGGCGCTGGCCACGTCGGACTACCACAACTTCTTTAAACTGTATAAACAAACGCCCAACATGGGCGCTTACATCATTGACCTTTTTATTGACAAGATGCGGATCACGGCCCTCAAGATCATCTGTAAAGCGTACGTCCACTCCATCATCATCATCACTAACAACATCATCAACAACACGTCTTCGTGGAGCGACTACGATTGCTGACTCCTCGGTGAACTCGTGCGCAGGTACCGACCAACGATCGATGTGAACTGGCTGCTCGCGGAGCTCGCGTTCGGCAACAGGAAGAAGACGGGCCTGCTGTTCCTGAGGGAGAACGGCGTGGTGTACGACGCCAAGGCCAAGACCGAGGTGGACACCCGCGCCTTCTACGCGGCCCTCATCGCCAAGCATCCCGACCGACCAGAGTCCTGATATCTGCGCGCCAACTTCTTCTCTCTCTTTTTTTTGCCTTTTCTTCTCCTTTTTTCCACTCCTTTCCTTTTAATTGTGTTGTGGGGTTGTGCGGTGATGTGACGCGGTGCGGTGTGGTGATGGTGATGGTGTGATGTGGTCTGGTCGTGGCGTGAGCTTCTGCGCCATCCTTGTTGGCGACCAAAGCGTGAACAAAGAAAATGATTTTTCATAGATAATTTCTTCCTCGCAGTTACTGCGCGACAAAGAAAAGCAAAAAGGTTCGTTGTTTGTGTCAAAGCCGAAGTAATCGACTACATCAGCCACAATGGTATGCATCTAAATGGACTCGCGAGTTTTCTTGTCTTCAAGTCAGGCGTTCTCAGTGGTGTTGATGCAGCACAACCCCCACCGGTCAATTGATTGACGTAAAATTTCTCTTCATGTGCAGGTTCGCTGGACTACCTACACCCTCTCCCCCTTCCGTCAAAAGATGTTCCCTGGTTTCTGGACCGGCCTCATCCCCCGGCAGATTAAGAGGTGGAAGTACAACGGCCCCCGCGTCGCCCCCCCGATCCTCGCCGGCATCGCCATCTACACTTGGGGTAACTGGAAGCACGACCAGATCGCCCGCTCGCACTGGTATTAGAAGCACATGATCCTACCGCATGACATAACCGTTCTACCATAGGCATGGAGAATGGAGTGATGGGTGTTTGCTGCCGCTGGCGGAGTGTCTTTCATAAATCATCACAAACACTACTTAGTTTGATTCTCGCATTATCTCAAGTAGAATCCCAACCATTAACGACAGGCCGTAAGGCAGACAAGCCATCATCAGCCCCGTAATCTCCAAAACCACACGGAAACAGGACAAGAAAAACAAAAAAGAATTAACGAGAGAGGATACGCAATAATCCCTCTATATTCATTCACAACGAACTGCACAAGTGTCACAGCACAGAGCACCTTTGATCTCTCTGTGCAAAAGGAATCGCTAGTGCAGAAGGAAAATGGAAATGGGGGAGCTGGTGCGTGGGGTGCTGGTGCCCACATGCGTGGTGGTGGCCACGCCTGGCGCCGAGGCCGTGTGTGGCCGCAATGGGCGACGCGTCGTGGAGGTCCTGCGATCACAGAACACCACACGCACCCTCGCGGCGCGCGGCCCCAACGATCGCACCTACGCAGTACGCGATTTCCAGTTGCGATTTGCCGATCTTCAAGATTTTGCACGCCCCTCGCCCCCCGCTTCCACTTCTGCTCCTCCTTCATCGACACTACGTGGCAGCAGCGCCGAGGAAAACGGTGGTGGTGCCCCTGCCCCTGCCCCTCCCCCTCCCATCGCCGCTACTCGCGAAAGCGATGCACTACAGCGCCTGCTGGCTTCGGCTGCAGACGACGCCTACGCGCCGCCGCTCTCCCTGAAGGACCCTGCCGACGTGGCCTCCTTCCTACGCGGTATGCCTCTCCTGCTCTCCTCATACGCCTCCACCGCTTGCCTGCACCACAGCCTCGTCTCGATGCGCCAGCTGGCGTAGCCGCCGTGGCCTAATGGTTGGGGTGCCCCTGCGCAGCGTGCAAGGGACAGGACGTCACGCCTTGGTACACCCAGTACCGCTGGTCCTACCTGCGCTCCATCGGGCCCGCTCCCTACGAGCACTTTGACGTGCCAGTTGCCTGTACACACACACACATCTCTCTCTCTCTCTCTCTCTACATGTCGCCTCTGTGGCCCTGCGTGTCACGTGTGTGTGTGTGTGTGTGTGTCAGCGTGTGGACGAGACCGTTGACGACGAAGCGGGGTGGCCACGCAGGCCTGTTTGTGAGTTCGACGGGAGAGGAGAACGTGACCAAGAGCTTCCTGGACCTGTACAAGCCGCCCGACCTGCCGCCCATCTTCAAGGACGGCTTCATGGACCCCAACATCGCCAAGTTCCACCTGCTCCTACACGACAACGCCGCCGACAGCCCGCCCAAGTGCGCTGGCCCACGCTCGCAAAGCAAAACGCACGCACGCGCGCACGTATGCACGCACTCACGCCGGCGTGCTGTCGCTTCGCTTCTCTCAGCGCCGAGCAAGCGCTCACCGAGATCAGAGCCACGTTTGGAAAGGACTGCGCGTTGCTCAAGCTGAACTCGCTCCCGCCGGATCAAGCAGGTAGTTCAGCCGACGTCAACGTCAACGCCACGTTGCGCAATGCCTCGCCAACCGTTACCATGCGTACAGCCACGCACCGTCTGATCGCACACACGCACGCACGCGCGCGCGTGTATGTGTGGTCGGACGGCCCTCGTGTCGTGAACTGGACTGACGCGCTCCGCTGCGCAGGGATTGGCTGGTACCTGTCCGGCGAGGACGTGCGCAGCATACAGGAGATGATCGCCAACTTGAGCGCCAAGACCGTGGCCCAGCACATGCAGTCCGTGATCGGGCGCCTGCACGAGCAGGTCATGGCCAACAGGAAGGGCTTCGTGACGGCGATGGCGCTCGGGGCGTCGTCCTTCATGGGCCTCAAGTTCGGGCGGGCCAAGGCCGCCAAGCCGGCGCCCACCCCGTCCAGCCGAGCCGACGGCCGCGCCCACGTACCTGCGTTTCCCCCCTTTTGCCGGCGACCTCCTCCCCCCTCTCTCTCCCCCATCCAATCTCTTTGCTCGGCTGACCGTCGCTGTCTCTCTCCTCGTGTCTGCTGGCAGGAAATTACCCGGCTTTTGGCCGACCTCGAGTTCATGATCGGCATGTACGACCTGGCCCTGGCCAACTACAAAGTACTCCAAGGCCTCCCTCGTATGCAGTGGTGGTGGTGGTGGTGGTGGTGGTGGTGGTGGTGGTGGTGGTGGTGGTGGTGGTGGTGGTGGTGGTGGTGGTGGTGGTCTCTGTTGACGCCGTGGCTCGACCGGTCGACAGCAACTCGCGGGCGAGTTCAAGTCGGAGAAGGAATGCGGCCCCGAGTACTACGCGGCCGCGCAGGAGATGATGGGCCTGGCCACGTTCATGTCCGATCCCGCGCCCCGAGGCCCCCGTCGCGACGTACTTCTCTCTTTCTCTCTCCCCCACTCCCCCCCCCCCACTGCTCCGCGTCGCGAGCCAAGAACGGAACGCTGAGTTTGGGGGGGGGGGTGGCGCAGGTGGAACAATATTTGGAGACGGCGTGGGACGGCTACCGCCGCGCCGAGAACTGGACGCACGCCGTGCGCGCGAGCGTGTTCTTGGCCGAGCTGTTCTCGACCACCTCTCACCGCCAGGCCGCCCTCACTCTGCAGGTGTGTGTGTGTGTGTGTGTGTGTGTGTGTGTGTGTGTGTGTGTGTGTGTGTGTGTGTGTGTGTGTGGCAACTCTAATGGGCGAGGGCGCTTTGCAGCGAACGGCGTTGGCCCTTCCGGACCTCCTGTGCGCGGCCCTGCTTCACGAGCAGTCGGCCTTCCACTTCCTCCACCAGGCCACGCCCGGCACGCGCCAGTTCGGGCTCGAGCTGGTGGCCGCCGGCAGCAAGTTCTGCGAGGCGGGCCAGCTGCGCCACGGCCTCCGCTGCCTCCTCACCGCCTACTCCCTCTACGAGGTAGCCCCCTCTCTCCCCCCTCCCCACCCCCCAGTTGTTAGTGTCGACACCTGACGCTGTGGGCGCGCGTTATGTCGACACGCGGTTGGCCAGAACCGGGGCTGGGGCGGCATCAGCGACAGCCTGCACACCAAGCTGGCCCGCTACTCGTTCCTGGTGGGCAACCACGAGCGGTGCCTGGCCTTCTTCCAGAAGCTCTTCTCCGACTGCCACCAGCCGCCTCCCGCGCAGAACGCCCTGCTCCGCGAGTTCCTCCACCTCGCCGCCCAGATCGCCCAGACCAGCGCGGCGTCGTCGGACCTCGTGGCCTCGTGCCTGCCCGTGCCCGTGATCGACCAGCAGTCGGTCCGCCTCTTCCTGGCCTCCTACGACCCGTCCAGGTAAGTTTCTATCTCATCGTCATCATCATCTTCTTCATCATCCTCTTCATCTTCTTCATCTTCATGTGTGGTGTAGCCCCTACCCCCCCCCGCGATGCTGACGTGTGCAAACGTGGCGCGCAGTGGGGGCGAGCAGAAGCAGTGGGACTCGCTGCAGAGTCGTTTGCTGACCAAGGTGTCGGCCCCGCGCTCCTCGCTGCCTGCCTCCCGGCCAGTCTCGGTCATCCAAGGTGCACGCCAGCCCCCCCCCTCTCCCCTCTCCCTCTCCCCTTCACTTCCTCCTCCTCCTTGTTGCTCGACTTGGTTCGCAAGGCGTTGGCCGGCTCACTCCCCCCCCGCGCGTGCGCGAACAGAGTACATCTATATTGAGGTCGAGGTGCGGAATCCCCTGCAGGTGCCCATCCAGCTGACGGATGTTCAGGTGCGCGCCTTCTCTTGCCCACTGCTGCCATTCGCTCGCTCGAGCTGATGGTCGTGTGTGTGTGTGTGTGTGTGTGTGTGTGTGGTGTGTGTGTGTGTGTGTGTGTGTGTGTGGTGTGTGTGTGTGTGTGTTGTGGTGGCGTCCCATCACGTCGTGCGCCGCACGAGCAGTTGGTGTGCACTCACGTGCCCGTGGACGGCGACGCGCACGGCAAGGAGGATTCGCCCCGGTTCCTCGTCGAGCCCTTCAACCACGTGCTGCGGGCCCAGGAAAAGCAGAAGGTGAGCGACACCGGTGCACGCAGCGCGCAGTCTCACCTCCACCCCACACGCTCGTAACACAAACGCTGTCGTGCGCGTGGTCGTGTGTGTGTGTGCGTGTGCGTGTGTGTGTGTGTGTGTGTGTGTGTGTGTGTGTGTGTGTGTGTGTGTGTGTCGTGTGTGCAGTTGCTGTTCTGGGTGGTGCCGCTCGTCGAGGGCCAGCTGGTGATCGAGGGCATCGGGTTCAAGCTGTGCGGCATGCTCTGGGGCCAGTCCAACTTCATCAACCTCCACAAGTGCTTCGTCGGCGGCGGCGGCGGACAGCTCCACGCCTCCACCTCCTCGCTCTCCTCCTCCTCCACCGCGCCGTCGCCGTCGGCCGGCCACAACGCCATTCACGTCGTCGGGGCCATGCCGCTCATCGAGGTATACGCCCCCCCCCCATACGCGTGGCGGCCACGGTTGCTGACGTCAGCACCCGCCGCAGGCGAGCTTCGAACACTTCCCGGAGCACATGCTGCAGGGCGAGGTCGCCCTTCTCACGCTCCACCTCAAGAACATCGGACACGTACATTCCCACATTCCTATCGTGCCATGCGCGCTCTGCTCACGCGCGTCGACAACAAATCAAACACACACGCGCGCGCGCGCACAGATGGGACTGGAGGGCATCAGCGTGGGCATCTCGCATCCCCACTTCTTCGTGATCGGCGACGGCGCCGCGCAGGCCGACGACGCGTCGCAGCAACAGCAGCAGCAGCAGACCAAGTCCCCGCGACACGCGGCGCTCCCCGGCGCCTTCGCCTTCCCGCCCTTTGGCGCGCCGCCCGTCGAGGAGCCGGGCAGCGTGGTGCGGCTGGGCTGGCTCAAGGCGCTGGGCCCGGGCGAGGCCGTCTCGCTGCCCGTGTGGATGCGGGCCGCCGCCACCG
>JANDJZ010000746.1:0-20415 GCA_027943245.1 Acanthamoeba sp. SK_2022b | reverse complement strand
CTCCTGCTGCTCCTGCTGCTCCTGCTGGAGCCTGAGGTTGTGCTCGGCGTCTTCCACGTGCGGTTGCCCCCGCAGCTCCTCCAGCTCTTCGCAGCGCAGCTGGTGTGGCTGATAGAGCTGACGATGCTGCTGCTGCTGCTGCTGATGATGGTGATGATGGGGGAGGATAGGCACGGGCGGGGCTCGCCGCAGCACGCCGTGGTCGTCGATGGCGTGGGGCGTCTGCTGCTGTTGTTGCGGATGCGGCGATCTCGCCCTCTGCGACAGGGGGGCGGGGGTGGTCTTGGCCTTCTTGCGGGGAGGGCCCGCCGACGACGTCTGCGTAGTCGTCGGCGGCGAGGGCGGAGATTGCATCATCGATGGCGGCGCGGAGGGGGTGCGGATGGCGCCATCTTCGGCGGCGGGAGGCTTTCGGCGGCGTCGAATCCGGCGGTGGGTGCGGGCGTGGTGCTCCTTGGCCTCTTCGGCGAGCACCTGGGGGCTGCGCGCGAGGCGTGCGAGGAAGCTCTGGATGTCGCCCTTGACGTTGGTGCTGCCCGAGAGGAAGAGCTGGCCCAGGGTGGGCTCCACGCCGTCTGCGGACAGCGAGGGGCTAGGAGGGGAGGGCGGGCGGCCCGAGGCGTTGTGGGAGGTGGAGGCCATTCGCTTTTCTTTCTTTCTTTGGCTCTCGTCGTCTTCGTTCTTCTCCGAACGCGACAGACGGAACTAACTAACTGGTTGATGATGCGGGCAGTCTACCTCTGCAGCCGTGGTGGCCAAAAACGAACCGAAAAATTAACGCGACGAGAGGAGGAGCGTGCTGGGGTGGAGTAACCGAGGTGCGACCGCGCGTTCGTGTGGAGGCAGCAGTGGCGTGCGGTGAAGGAAGGACTAAACTGATACCGTTCGTGTGGAGGCAGCAGTGGTGCGCGGTGAAGGAAGGACTAAACTGATACCGTTACGGCCACGCGCATTATTTGTCCCTGCGTTGGTTAAGGGAGATTCAGGCAGAGCAGAAAAGCTATGATCTTGTAATAACACCCTCCAATTATTTTATGTATGCCTGCGCATTGCCAACTGAAATGTTTAGAATATTACGCAGATATCTGGTTTTCCTTAATGCCACCGACTTGCGTCACGCACGACCAGGCTTGAAAAGGTATTTTTTCATCCTATAGCATGAGAATTTTCGTGGGTAACACATATGTCTTCTTTTGCGCCGTTGTGCCGCGGCCGCTCACCAGGAGTGGCGGGCCAAGCCGCAACGTCATACAGCTCGTGAACGGCCCCGCGGGCCCGACGAGCACCACGCGCCAGCCATGTCGTCGCAGCGCGTCAGCACAGACACCGCAGGCACCCGCAAAGGGACGTCGCAAGTGCCGGACGAACCGGGTAAGGCCCGTTACCCGAAGCTGTCCAGAGAAGCAAGCGATGCCGGTACGGCGCCAGCTGCCCACTGCGTGCAAAACACCACCAGTTGCCGCAGAGCGTTTTGACCAGGAATGCGAAGGTATACAAAATGTGCCGAATATTCACCAAATTCACTGCATCGCCGCCCTCTTAGCTCAGCTGGTAGAGCGCACGACTGAAGATCGTGAGGTCGCTGGTTCAAACCCGGCAGAGGGCAAGCTTACACACCATTCTTTTTGTGACCGTGGTAATATTCCGTGAACCAGACAGCTACCTTAAGGTGCTTTCTGCGCCATAAAAGGCTCGTTGTGCTACCAACTTCTTTTTTCTCCTGTTGCCGCGTCCAGTGCAGATCTCTGCCCTTTTGAGAGAGGGTGAATCGCTGTCGCGCTGGGGTTTGATTAATTAGGGCATTCGCGTTCATCTTCCGCCATGTCTGAATACGATACAAGCGCCTTTGGTATGGCATAATCTTTTAATTTTGAGTTGTCACACACTGCCTCACCTCGTTTTTCTTTCGATCGCCAGGCGATGAGGACGTTATGGAAGAGGACGACTACGGGGCGAGAGGTGCCGATGGAGTGGATCATGAAATGATGGAAGATGAGGAGGAGGAAGAAATCACTCAAGAGGACACTTGGACAGTCATCAGTGCCTACTTCGAGGAGAAGGGCTTAGTGCGCCAGCAGCTCGATTCCTTCGACGCCTTTATTCAGAACACCATGCAGGAGCTCGTGGACGAATCGCCCGATCTCATTCTCCAGCCCGAGGCCCAGCACAAGCCAGGCGCAGGCCCGCAAACGCAGACTCGCTACATCATCAATTTTGGACAGATCTATCTCAGTAGACCCACAATGACGGAAGCCGACGGCAGCACCCAGGCCATGCTTCCGAACGAAGCTCGCTTGCGCAACCTCACGTACATGCACTCTCTTCTTTCTTCCCCCCCCCCACCCTTTCAAATTGTCAATCCGCCGCTACCCTGCCTGCGCGTGTCATCGCTCAGCGCGAATGTGTGCAATTCAAACCACATGTTGTGCGTGTTTTGGGCGGTGCAGTTACTCGGCGCCCTTGTTTGTGGACATGTCCAAGACCACGGTTACGGCGGCAGGCGAAGGCGGCGAGACCAACCAGTCCACGGAGGAGCTGTCGCGGGTGTTCATCGGCAAGGTACAGGCCAGCTGTGTGCGCTTGTTGTTGTTGGTTGGTTGGTTGGTTGGTTGGTTGTGACGAGGGTGTGATGTGGCATACACGGGTGGGCCGCAGGTGCCGATCATGTTGCGCTCCAACTACTGCATGCTGGCGGGGGCGCCGTCGGACAAGGACCTCACGGAGCTGGGGGAGTGCCCGTACGACCAGGGGGGCTACTTCGTGATCAACGGGAGCGAGAAGGTGCTGATCGCGCAGGAGAAGATGAGCCACAACCACGTGTACGTGTTCAAGAAGATGGCGCCGTCCAAGTACGCCTACGTGGCGGAGATCCGGTCGTGCCTGGAGACGGGGAGCAGGCCGACGAGCACGATGTACGTCAAGATGATGCAGCGGTCCGGGTCCAAGGGGCAGACGCTCAAGGCGACGATCCCGTACATCCGGCAGGACATCCCCATCATCATCGTCTTCCGCGCGCTCGGCTTCGTGGCCGACCGCGAGATCCTGGAGCTGATCGTGTACGACTTTGACAACAAGGACATGATGGAGATGCTGCGCCCGTCGCTCGAGGAGGCCTTTGTCATCCAGGACCAGGCGGTCGCCCTCGACTACATCGGCAAGCGCGGCACGACCACGGGCGCCACGCGCGAGAAGCGCATCAAGTACGCCAAGGAGATCCTCCAGAAGGAGATGCTGCCCCACGTCGGCATCTCGCAGTACTGCGAGACCAAGAAGGCCTACTTCTTCGGCTACATCATCCACCGCCTCCTCCTCGCCGCCCAGGGCAAGCGCCCGCTCGACGACCGCGACCACTACGGCAACAAGCGCCTCGACCTCGCCGGCCCGCTCCTCGGCACCCTCTTCCGCCAGCTCTTCAAGAAGCTCAACAAGGACGTGCGCAGCTACCTCCAAAAGTGCGTCGACCAGGGCAAGGAGTTCAACCTCATGATGGCCGTCAAGTCCAAGACCATGTATGTGCTTCTTTTTCTTTTCTTTTTCTTTTCTTTTCTTTTTCTTTTCTTTTCTTTTTCTTTTTCTCTTTCTTTTTCTCATCTCTCCCTCCTCCTCCCCATTTCCAGCACCAATGGGCTCAAGTATTCGCTGGCCACCGGCAACTGGACGTCGACGCGCTCCGTCGGAGCCAAGTCGGGCGTGTCGCAGGTGCTCAACCGCCTGACGTTCGCCTCCACGCTCTCGCACCTGCGGCGCCTCAACACGCCCATCGGGCGCGAGGGCAAGCTGGCCAAGCCGCGCCAGCTGCACAACACGCACTGGGGCATGATCTGCCCGGCCGAGACGCCCGAGGGCCAGGCCTGCGGCCTGGTCAAGAACCTGGCCCTCATGGCCTACATCTCGGTCGGCTCCGCGTCGGCGCCCATCCTCGAGTTCCTCGAGGAGTGGAGCACGGAGAATCTCGAGGAGATCTCGCCCTCCAACATCCCCGCCGCCACCAAGATCTTCGTCAACGGCGCCTGGGTGGGCATCCACCGCCAGCCCGACCACCTCGTGCAGACCCTGCGCTCCCTCCGCCGCTGCGTCGACGTCTCGGCCGAGGTCTCGGTGGTGCGCGACATCCGCGAGCAGGAGCTGCGCCTCTACACCGACGCCGGTCGCTGCTGTCGCCCCCTCTTCATCGTCGACAAGCAGCGCCTCATCCTCAAGAAGTCTGACATCCGCGAAATCCAAAAGGCACGCCCCTCATCGATGCCACCCCCCCCCTTCCCCCCACAAGCGGGACCCGCGCGCTTACCTCTGTTCGCTCTCTCCCTCTCTCTCTCTCTCTGCGCCCGCACAGCTGCAACAAGACGAGAGCCTCTCCGAGAGGGGCTGGTCGCAGCTGGTTTCGCAGGGCTTCGTGGAGTACATCGACTGCGAGGAGGAGGAGACGGTGATGATCGCCATGACCATCGACGACCTCAAGAAATCGCGCAGCGAGGAGGTGCCCATTTCTCTCTCGGATCGATTTCCTTTCCTTTCCTTTCCATTTTCTCTCTCCTTTTCTCAAATGTGTTCGTGTTCGTTTTTGGCGGTGGTGATTGGTGATTGGTGGTGGCTTGGGGGGGGGCAGGCGTACTCGTACACCTACACGCACTGCGAGATCCACCCGTCGATGATCCTGGGCATCTGCGCGTCGATCATCCCGTTCCCCGACCACAACCAGTCGCCGCGTAACACCTACCAGTCGGCCATGGGCAAGCAGGCCATGGGCGTGTACACGACCAACTACCAGCTCCGCATGGACACCCTGGCCCACGTGCTCTACTACCCGCAGAAGCCCCTCATCACTACCCACTCCATGGAGCACCTGCACTTCCGCAAGCTGCCCTCGGGCCAGAACGGCATCATCGCCATCGCCTGCTACTCGGGCTACAACCAGGAGGACTCCCTCGTCATGAACCAGTCCTCGGTGGACCGCGGCTTCTTCCGCTCCGTGTTCTACCGCTCCTACGTCGACTCGGAGAAGCACATGGGCCAGTACGACGAGGAGTTTGAGAAGCCCATCCGCGAGGACACCATGGGCATGCGCCACGGCTCCTACGAAAAGATCGAGGACGACGGCCTCATCGCCCCCGGTACACTCTTGCCCGCAAAAGAGAGAAAGAGAGAGAAAGAGAAGAGGGGGGGGGAAGAGAGAAAGAGAGAGAAAGAGAGAGGGGGAGAGGGCTGCCTACTCATCGTGTGTGTGTGTGTGTGTGTGTGTGTGTGTGTGTGTGTGTGTGTGTGTGTGTGTGTGTGTGTGTGTGTGTGTTGGCAGGAACGCGAGTGTCGGGAGATGATATCATCATCGGCAAGACGACGCCCATCTCCCCCAACGAGGAGGACACGCGGGCCCAGCGGTTCTCCAAGAAGGACTCCTCGATCTCTGTCCGTTCGTCCGAGACCGGCATCATCGACAAGGTGATGCTCTCCACCAACTCTGACGGCTACAAATTTTGCAAGGTACAGAGCCACCCCCCCCCTCTCCTGCTTCACCACGCCCCCTCCACGCCCCCTCACACGAACGCGCGCGATGCGTTGTGTGTGTGTGTGTGTGTGTGTGTGTGTGTGTGTGTGTGTGTGTGTGTGTGTGTGTGTGTTGTGTGCAGGTGAGGGTGAGGTCGGTGCGAACGCCCCAGATCGGAGACAAGTTCAGTTCGCGCCACGGGCAAAAGGGCACGGTGGGCATCATGTACCGACAGGAGGACATGCCCTTCAACATCGAGGGCATCACCCCCGACATCATCGTCAACCCGCACGCTATTCCTTCGCGTATGACCATCGGGCAGGTCCGTATCGTACCACTCGCGCCCGAAGGCGATTGGCCTCTCTAATCCCTGCATGTTGGTTGGTTGGTTGGTTGTGACTGGTCATAGTTGATCGAGTGCCTGATGGGCAAGGTGTCGGCCACTACGGGCGAGGAGGGCGACGCCACTCCCTTCACCAACACCACCGTCGAGTCCATCTCCGACCTGCTCCACGGCGTGGGCTACCAGAGGCGCGGCAACGAAGTCATGTACAACGGCCACACGGGTGCGTGCACCTCCCCCCCCACCCTCAGTCGAGCCACCCATTCCAGTAGTGGAGAGGGGAGAGGCTCATGTCTCGTCGTCGTGGTGGTGGTGGTGTTGTTGTTGTTAACAGGGCGCAAGCTGGAGGCGCAGTTCTTCATCGGGCCGACCTACTACCAGAGGCTCAAGCACATGGTGGACGACAAGATCCACTCGCGCGCACGAGGCCCGGTGCAGATTCTCACGAGACAGCCCGTGGAGGGGCGATCGCGCGACGGTGGTCTCAGGTTCGGCGAGATGGAGCGCGACTGCATGATCTCCCACGGAGCGGCGCAGTTCCTCAAGGAGCGACTCTACGACCAGTCCGACGCCTACCGGGTGCACGTGTGCGACTTGTGCGGCATGATCGCCATCGCCAACCTCCGCAAGAACACGTTCGAATGCCGCAGCTGCCGAAACAAGACGCAGGTACTTGAACAGGAACCACACGTGTGGCTCATGTGATGCCAACTGTCGCTCGTGCGCGTCGGACTGACGTGTGCACCCGCCTTCGTGCTATCCCCCCCCCTCCCCTCCCTCAGATCTCGCAGGTGCACATTCCGTACGCGTGCAAACTTCTCTTCCAGGAGCTCATGTCGATGTGCATAGCGCCTCGCATGCTGCCCCCCGCCTGATGAGCTCCCGAAATCCCTTCGAGCTATTTATTGTTGCGGGATGCCGTGGGAGGAAGGCAGCAGTGTACAGAAGGCCACGCGTGCGCCAATAAACCAGAACAGTGTTGTCGTGCAGCACACAACAAGAAGCAGAGAATGTGACCAAATTGTGACCTGCACAACCATCCACTTGCACACAGACATGATCACACTCACTGTCATTGGCCTGCCACTTGCACCCAGGAAGGCCACTCTCATTGTATGTAGCCCCAGTGCCACCAGGCAGGTGTTGTGCAATGCAGTTCCTGGCCACTGCCCCTATGTGCTGCCACCCACTGTCAACAGGGAATTGGTCCTGCACTGGCTGCATCACCATCTTGGTGGCTCCACCCACTCCATCAATCAAAAGCAACAGCTGCTGACCATGGCCACCACAACACCACACTACCACAACACCACCAAAACTCCACCACTACAACACCCCACAGCACCACCAAATCAACACAACACCACCACAACACCACAACAATACTACACCAACACATCACCACAACATTACCACACGCCCCTTGAAATGGACCAGGTACTCCAACCCACACAAGGTCGTCCAGTCATTGAGGATCTCATCAATTTTGGCCTGCTCTCCCTAGGCTGGGATCTCCTGCTGGGCTTGCTCAACAAGGTCTGGTGTAGTCCCTTCATCAGTGGAATTTGGCCCAACCCACCACTTGAGGTGTGTCACATGAGCAAATTGGTGATCTCAGGGGTTGTGGACGTTGACCAACCCATAGTTCAAGCCACCTCAGATCTCAATGACCCAGTATACCTGTTGCAATTGCTTTGTCTGTTCCACAAAGAATTCCCAGGCGCAGAAGGAATGCGAGGAATATCGGGTCTACTAGGGACTATGTTATACCATATATGTACAGGGTACTCGCAATAATGTATGCTCTGGAAAACAAGAGATCGTGACAGTGCATGCCTAGGCATCTTCCCAGTTGTGCCGGTTGAGTGCGTGGACCTGTTCTGGAGTGGTGTTGGAATGCTTGAACAGCTGGTTGTGCTGGATGGCCATCTGGGTGCAGAGAACCGACGAGGCCCGTCGAGGTTGCACCGGCTTGGGCGCCAGCCGGCGTTTCCACACCAAGAGGCCAACCAGCGCGCCGATGGCGATGAACGCCAGAAGCGCCACGGGCACGCCCACCGCCACAGCAAGAATCATCGGCGACGAGACGCCTCCACCAGCGCTGTCAACAGACGAAGTGGCGGTCGATGCGAGGTAGACGAACGGGTCGTAGTGGAGCGAGCCCGTGAAGTAGGGGAAGGTCAACGTCAAGATGACCCGGCGGTTGTTGGTTGGGTCGACCACAGCGGAAACCGCGATCGAGCTCACGTCGGAACTGGCGCCAAACTCGGCCACGTGGAAGGTGCTGAACTGGACGACGGCGTCGTCTCCGGCTATGACCAGGCTCCACAGGGTCGTGTCACCGTTGGTCCACGAGTGGATGCTGCTTACTGGCCCAGCCACGGTCAGCGCGTAGGTAGCCTCGAACGAGCCTGACGTTGATGTCGACGGCCAGCGGTCGAGCCGCAACGAGAGCTTGAAGGCGCCTGCCGGCACCGTGTAGGTTGTGCCAGCAAAGGTCACCGAGCGCGAGGCTGTGCCAAAATCATACTGCTGCTGCACCAGAGCGGTGGTGCCCGCCAAGGTCGTGTTGTAGCGCACTGTCGACAGGGCAGATGAGCCGCTGGTGATGGAATCGCGCGAGTGGCTGACCACAATCAAAGACGCCAGCGGCAAACCGACGCGGAAGCCAACCAGCTCCAACGCCCAGTGCTCTGTGTTATGAAAGACTCTGGTCTGTCAGACCGGACTCACGTGGAAGGGAGTGAGGTAATAAAGGTGAGGGAGAGGAGAGGGTCTAAATGCGTACTGGTAGAGTTGAGCCAAGCGACAGGATTGGTATTGTCGAAGGTGGCCACCGCATCGGTGAGCGGGACGACTGCGGGGGCGCCAGATGTCGAGGCCGACGGCGTCAGTGACGGTGATGTCGTAGGGCTCACGGAGGACGACGGCGACAGAGTTGTTGTTGCTGATGCCGTGGGAGTTACCGAGGACGAAGCCGAAGGCGTCGGGGTCGCTGAAGTAGTGGGACTCGCAGAGGACGACGGCGACCGTGTTGCTGTCGATGATGTTGAGGACAAGGCTGAGGGCGTGGGTGATGTGGAAATATGCGAGATTGATGGTGATGACGTTGGTGATGCTGATGTCGCGGGGCTGACAGAAGAAGACGGCGACGGTGTCGTAGGGCTCACAGAGGGCGACAATAGTGCTGTTGGTGATGCCGAGGGGCTTTGGGAGGATGACGCTGATGGTGTAAGCGATGTAGTGGGGCTTCCGGAGGACGACGTTGACAGTAATGGTGTCGATGATGCACTTGGTGACTGAGAAAGAGTCACGCTGGCCGTCACGGATGACGTGGGGCTTTGCGAAGGCGATGGTGATGACGTCGGTGTCGCTGATTGGGTAGGGCTCACAGAGGATGAGGGCGACAATGTTGGTGTAGTTGAGGCGGATGTAGTGGGGGTCACAGAGGACGACGGTGACTGTGTTGGTGTCGTTGACAAGGTGGGAGTTATCGAGGGAGTCACAGAGGACGAAGGTGACATTGTTGACGTGGGGCTTCGAGATGGTGACGATGTAGGTGTCGGTGATCTGGTGGCACTCACAGAGGCTGAAGGCGATCGTGTTGGTGTCGGTGACGCCGTGACACTGGGGGTTATCGAGGGGGTCACAGAGATCGTCGGGGTCGGGCTCAGGGTGGGTGATGTTGTCGGGCTCAGAGAGATTGTAGGTGATGGCGAAGCTGTCACCGTAGTCACCGAGATGACCACGGCCGGTGATGGGAAGCTCTTGGTTGTCGAGTTGTACAGGCGAACCGAAACACTCGCCCCGAGCTGGCCGGCCATGGGGTCGGTGACGGCCCACCGCGCAGTGCCGTCGAGGTCGGGGCGCTGCGTGAAGCCCCAGGTGAGAGAGGGACCGTGCCAGGCGAGATACATGCCAGCGGGGTGGCCGTAGACGGGCACGCTATAGTTGTAACCGATGATATTGTAGATGCCCATGGGGATGTTGTTGAGAACGCTGCTGAGGAGGAGGGCGCCCGGTGGGCTGGACCACTGGGGCGAGGGCGACAGGGAAGGTGATGGATCCAGGCACGTGACGTTGATGGAATGGTAGCCCGGTTGTCGAAAGAACAACCCCCAGTCTAGATTGTTGAACCTCCCGGTGGCGGTCTCAATCGTGAGGAAGTTGCTGTTGGTCCAGTTCTGGGGCGGGGAATGATTGTTGGTCTCGATCATCGCCGGCGACATATTTCCTCCGCCGTCGCAGTAGACCCAGCGAGTGCGCTGGGCATCCACCGTGATGCACACGTTTCGTGGGCTGCTCTTGAGACGGTAGACTGGCCAACCGGAAGAATAGGTGCCGTCCCACGTGTAGACACCGTCCAGGGTGTTGTTGTACCCCGCCGTAGTCAGGTTGGCGATGAAGTACTGCACGCAGAAGCCCACGGGTACCCGGTTTGCGCAGTAGGATCTGATCGGGCTATGTGCCCGGCTGCTAATGCCCGAGTCGCACTGGGTGCAGGAGCTGGCGCCGCTGCTCGACCACGTGCCGGCAGGGCAGGGCTGGCAGTTGCTCCCGCTTTTGAAGAAGCCGGCAAGACAGGTGCACTCGCTTAACGAGAGGGCTCCAGCACGGTTGGTGGTCATGAAGGGCGGGCAGGCGGCGCACTGACCCGGCCCGGCGGCGTACATACGACGAGGGCACGCGTAGGACACGTTTAGCACCACGCCCTCGCCCATGTCCCGCCCGTTCCACATCACCGGGCTCTCGCTCTGGTCGGATATGAGGTTCATGAAACCGTAGCCGGGATCGTTATCCCACAGCAGCCGCCTGACAGTGTTGTCCCACTGACCTCCCACTGGCCCGTCGGTGAGGGAGTACTCTAGGTGGACCTCGGTGTTGCCCCAGCTGAATGTCGCCCAGTGCTTTGCAGAGCCAAAGCGCTCCCAGAGCCCAATGAGGCTTCCTCCGTTTTGATAGAAGCGCATGCGCCGCGGCGTGGTGGGTACGCTGTTGCCGCAGGTCAGGTTGACCGTGAAAGAGCTGACGTTTGATTTCACGGCCACCCAGACGGGCTCCGACGGGCCTACTCCCACCTCGATGCCCATGCATCCGTCCACAGTCGCGTCGTCGGCGCCGGAGCGTGGCGGGCAGCCGTAGAAGGCCTGGCCGGGAGGGAAGTAGCGGAAGACGCCCAGCTCGCTCCCGCACGGGCTCACGCTGACGAGGGCGGCCATCTGGTACGGAGCATCAACTCGCAGCACCACCGTGTTCTGACCCACCACATTCAGGCTTTGCACTTGCGACGCGCTGCAGACGAGCACCGGAATGTCGCTGGCACCGACTTGGCAGCCGGCGGATGTGCAGCCGCGGCCCTCGATCGGTTCGCCGTTGGGGCGGAGGCGGGTGATGCGAATTGGGATGCCAGACGCCGGCGGGTTGGCACTGGTGACCTCGATGAGCACCGGCGCCTGGCCGCCGATGCCGTAGACGAACGGCGACGACGCGTTGACGTAGCCGTCGCGCAGACTCAGCGTGCCAGGCGACACATCACGAAGCAGGCTCCGGTCGCCCATATTGCCAGAAGTTGGACTCCCACCCCAGCTGAGAGTCAGGGTCTGCTCCACGACCACCACGCCGCGGCTCACAGAGGAGGTATTTATGGAGGGAAACCAGCTGAGGTAGATCCAGCCGTCGGTGTGCCCCCAGGTGGCGTCGATCGACGGGATGCGCACGGTCTCAAGCGGGAGAGGGCCATTGTCGGCATCGATGGGCGCCAGCGTGTATGTGGACACCGTGGGCGGGCCAGTCGGGTCGAAGGCGTCGAGCGGGTACGAGACCTTGTTGACCACCCAGCCAAGAGCGTCCTGAGACCCGCCGTGATACACCGAGTCGCCCTGGTCGGCATAGCCCATGGTGTCATAGGGATTGCCATACTCGTTGAGCACTGTATCTGAGACAAGGTCGTAGCGGCTGGCATGCAGGAGCCCAAAGTTGTGGCCCAGTTCGTGAGTTAAGGCCTGAATCCCGAGACCCTGGTCGCCGTTGAGCAATACGTTGACGCCTGGGCAGCCGGCTACCCCTGCAAAGGCTCCTCCGGCGAACCACGGCAGCGCGGTGACGTGGTGAAGGTACGAGTCCCAGTCGGCTTGGCTCATGCGGCAGGCATCGATCGAGTGGTTGAGCGCCGCCTGCCGAGCATAGTCTATCACCAGGCCGAAGTCTACTCCCGCAGTGTTGGCCTGGGCCTTCGTGTAATTCACAGCGTAGATGCAGTCTTGTTTGTAGGTAAAGTTGAGCGTCGCGAGTCCGCTGCTCAGGCGCTGGATGCCCTGTTGTTGGTCGATGACGGCCCGCGGAAACAGAGATGCCGTGGCAGTGACGTTGGGCTGGTCAATAAAGGCAAGGCGAAGCAGCACAGCTGGCCGCACGCCCAGACTATACGCCGAGTTGTCCAGGTGGCGCCGCGATCTCCGGTGCGAGGCCACCGGTGGCGGGTCGAGCCGGTCGAGATGGGCGTAGGTGCACCTCGCTCCCGGCATGCGGAAGCCCGTCAGACGATAGGAGGCCTCGGCATCCCATGTGCCATGCAGGCCTCGCGTTCCTGTTGTCGGACAGACGGTGTAGTATCTGCGGCCAAAGCTTTCCACGCTGTGGGCCTCGAGCAAGCGGCCGTCGGGGAAGGTCGAGCGCCACATCTCCATGGCCGTGCGGTTGTGCATGGGCGGACGAGACATGTAGACTTGCACGTGGACGATGTCGTCGATGTGCTGGCCAACTGCTCCATCGTCACCTCCTCCTCCTCCTCCTCCTCCTCCTCCTCCCCCTGTCTGTCGCTCCATGTGGCCTTGAGCAGAGTCCGGCGCACCGGCGTCCTTGAGCCAGCGAGACCCGGAGGACATGTAAATGGCTGGAATGCACGGTAAGTTATTGGAGTGCGGAAGTGGGGCATATTCAGAAGAGGAGAGAGAAAGGAGAGAGAGAGAGAGAGAAAGGAGCGAGTGAACCCACCATTGGAGGCGTTGGTTGCCGAGAGGGAGAGCGGTCCGCGCTGGTTCCAGGTGGCGCCCCGTCCGACTAACCTCACTCCCTCGCCAAACACGGCGCCGTTCCCTTGACGACCTTCCCTCAGCAGGCGCAGGCCAAACATAACACACCAAGTCAATCTTGTGTCATCTCGACAGGTGTGCGTACGATGCGCTGGAGTTGTCTACCGTCGAGCTTGCCCACCACGGTCACACTCGCGGGCCCGGTCTGTTCCCACCAGGACGACGATCCTGACAGCCACACACCTAGCCCCTCGATAGGTTAGCATCGCTTTGGCTCACAGCAGTTGAAAAATGAATACCGATGGCGGCGTAAGAGAACAGCGACAGCTTGCCCTCCTGTTGCCACTTGGCCCCGCCCTCCAGATGCACTCCGCTCGCTCCAGTGCCCCCGCCCCCGCCCGCCCCCCAATCGATCAATCAGCCAGCCGATACAATCCTTGCACCGCCACCCCCCCCCCCCGGGTCACCATCACCAGCGCAAGGTCGGGCAACAGGTACACAAGGACCAAGGTGTCCAAGGGTCGTCTTGTTGTTGTTGTTGTTGTTGGGCGCGTCCGGAGATGACGGTGGTGCGGCTGTGCTCCTCCTGTCGCCAGGTTGCCCCTTCGGCCACTTGGACCCCTGAAGCGAGCAGCTCTGTGACGGTGATCCGCAAGCTGGCAAGGCCCTGCACCAGCGTGCTGCCCTCGCCCACTCGGATGCCTTTGTTGATGAATCTGATTATTACGACCAACAAAGGCAACTTGTACCGAGGAGGTGGAGGAGGAGGATGAGGAAGGGGCGGAGGATGAATAAACCTGCATTGACGACTTCAAGACAACCACCTTGTATTGTGAAGAGCGGCGCCGCCACAACCAGCCACTGTCTTGCGCCATTTGCTCGGATCCGCACGTGGCCTTCCACTCTGCGTTGAGAGGTCTCCTTGTTTGTTCTCGTTTTCAGTTAGGTTTTTTGGGGGGGGGGGTTGAAGATACATACTTGAGAGTTACGTTGTCGGCCCGCACAACGGCTGCTGGCCCGTGCGGCTCTGTCACGGCTTCGGTGTAATCGCCCGAGTGGACCACCACCACGCTGTCTTGCGCTGCTGCGGTGAGCGCATGGCTCACCTTGACAAAATCGCAGCCTTCTCCGCACACCGTGTGCAGAGCAGCGGTGGGGCCAACAACGGTTGTTGAGCTCGAGTGGAGAGATCTTGAGGTGGTCAGGTGGCTGTGGCTTGCGATGGCGCCAGGCTGAAGGAGAAAAACAGCCAAGGCCGCCAGCACGATGGCTACTGCCGCAGAGTTGGCCCCACTCGTCCTCATCACGATTATTAGGACAGAGAGCTCTGGTTCACTCGAGAACGGCCGAGTTGCGGTCAGGTTGGGTCTGGTTCGTTGTAATTGGGTGGAAGCTATGACCTTTTCTCAACACAGAGATTATTGGCTGGACGTTGTGGCCGCTTATGGGGACCACATGGCCACCACATATGGTGACCAGCGTGCCGGCCAACGTTGCATAAAAGGCGGATCGAATCTTGATATGATTTGCTAGGCTAAGAATCGAGATAAGATTGCCTATCTAATCGAGATCAGATTGCCAAAGAAGGCAATGAGGTGAGTAGCGAAAGCTATAGCGCTCGTATTACTTCTTGGAGAGGTCGATACCCTCTGTGCCAACGTTGCCCCTGCGCACTGCTGTTTTAAACTGACCGACAACAAATTACTTATATTGAGGAAGATTGAAAATTGTAAGCCGACCAACAACTGGCTGGTTGTGGAGGAATGTGCAACACGCCCTCAGCCACCAAATAGACAGGTTGCAGTGGATGTGGAACATATGGCAGCAAATAAGGCCACTGAGGAGCAGAAGCACACCTGCCAGGCACATGAGCAGAAGCACCTAGAAATGGTATTTTCATTGTTGTTTGTTCCTTGTGAATGGGAACTAACATTGGCTCACATAACCACCATAGACCAATGCACAACAGTCCCTGACATCCTTTCAGGAGAACGTTGAAGCTGAGCATGCCCTCAACCACCAGCTCACCAGCCTCCTCCCTGTGCACCCAGCTTGTCCAAACTGGTCTGATGGCACTAGAAAAATTTAAAAAAATATGCTTGTGTTTCAACCCCAAAGCCACAACCAACAGCTGGCCAATGCAACTAGACCCAAACAGCCCATATCCCCATAACAGAGTGTTCAGAAAAAAGTAACAATGACTCTATTGACAATGTACACTGTTAAGACACAGATGGAATAAAAACACACTGAGATAGCCTCACTAAAAAAGCGCTGCAAAAGTCACCTTTCCCCCACACCCACAGTTGGCCTTGATCACCTTGGTCCACTGCATTCCTTTCCCCCCCCCTTGGTCTAACAACTTTATTCTATTCACAAGAGGTGGGAGTGTCCACAGTCCATGGCAAACCATTGACTAAGTACTGGAGCATTGAGGGGAGGTCCTCACTCATCTCAGGGAACGCCAAGCAGTTGGCCAGCTTAGGCCAGCACATGGGGCACACAAGCTCCATCAGTGTGCACACAGACGCTCACCTGGGCCTGAGGGCATCTCTGGAACAGAGCGCTTAAGCCAGTCCTCATCTTGCTGTTGAATGGTCAGCAAGATGATTAAGAACCAAATAATGCGTTAAAAGAGGAGTACCTGTCAATGGATCATCTGCTTATCATACTCAAGGGCTTTGGCTTCCACAACTGATGACACTGTTTGAATACACATCTTGCGATCATGAACACACCAAAGAGTACTCCAGAAGGTGAGTATGACAAAACATTGGCCTTGGTATGCTCACCAACACATTGGACCTGGGTGCCTGGACAGTGGTCTCAGGCAACAGGCTTGGGAGTTAAGCTTGAATTGGCAAGGCCGTGTTGTCACCCAATGCCCATGGATGGGATTACAACATTAAGGCAATGCTGGTGAACACAGTGCAAAGAGCATGTGCATACTTTTGAGATGGTATTGCAAGCAAAAAAGGCACCATGATCACCCACAACACATGCCCAAACATGACAACATAGAGGGTGTAATTGTGGGAAAGAAGGTGCATGAGCATTGTGTATGTGTCATAAAGACCTCCAACATCACATGCCCACACTGACCAAATTGCAGGCTTTTTGTGGTGAAGGAGGTGCATTGCGTATGCGTATGTGATGGTAGAGCAGAGAGAAATGGCAAGAAGACCATCAACATCACATGCTCATACATTACCAGATAGCAAGCATTTTTATGGTACAGGTGGTGCATGAGCACCATGTATGCGTACGCAATGGTAGAGCAGAGAGAAATGGCAAGAAGACCATCAAGAAGATGGAAGGCATTTTTGTGGTGACAGAGGTGCATACACACATGCAATGGTATGGCAAGCATAAACCCCAAGAAGGTGTGGTGAAGAGGAGCTGCATGAACACTGCACATGTGGACACTATGGTTGCAAGCAAGCGTGTGTGTGTGGTGCAGGAGGTGCACTGGCAAAACCTTGATGCCATGCCATCAATGAAGCAGCTCTCACCTGCACATGCATGACAGTGCAGCATTAAGAGGTGAACTGGATGACTGACCTTGTTGACTGCTTCAAACTACAACATCTTTACTGAAACCACCATTACTGCTGTGACCTCCACCACCACAACACCACCACAACACCACAACTCCATACCACAACATCACCTCAATACCACACCATCAGCACAACACCACAACATTACCACAACAACATCACAACATCAACACGCAACTGCACACCACAACAACACCAACAACACTTCCACAACATCAAAGCAACACCACCACACCACTACAACATCACCACAACACCACTTTTCCACCTCACAACATCACCACAAAAGCACAACAACATGACATCATCACCACCTTAGGATTTCCAACACCTATGTCAATGGCATCCCTTGAGCTCCAGCAAGTGGTGGTGTGGTCAGGTGGTGGTGGTGGTCAAGTGGTGGTGGTGGTCAGGTGGTGGTGATGGTGGTGGTGTGGTTGTGGTGTTGGTGTTATGATGGTGGTGTGGTGGTGTGGGGATGGTGTTGTGATGGTGTTGTGATGGTGTTGTGGTGGTGGTGGTCAGGTGGTGGTGGTCAGGTGGTGGTGGTGTGGTGATGTGGTGGTGTTGTGCTGTGATGGTGGAGTGGTGGTGTTGTGGTGTTGTGATGGTGTTGTGATGGTGCTGTGATGGTGTGGTGTTGTGGTTGGTGGTGATAATGTAATATTGTTGTTGTGGTGGTGTTGTGGTGTTGTTGTGGTATGGTGTGATAATGTGGTGGTGGTGTGGTGTGGTATTGTTGTGTGATAATGTGGTGGTGGAGTTGTGATGTGGTGTGGGGTTTGTTGTTGTGATGGTGGGGAGTGGGGGATGCTCTGCAAGAAACTGGGGTGTCTATGCCATTCTCTTGATCGAGACTTGATATCTCCGCCCTCTTAGCTCAGCTGGTAGAGCGCACGACTGAAGATCGTGAGGTCGCTGGTTCAAACCCGGCAGAGGGCAAGCCTAAAACTTTTGGCTCAGCCCATGTTTTGTTCGAGTGGGGCAGATCAGATCTTGTGCAAAAAGAAAACCAAGAAAAGAACACAGATGTCAGGCATCGCAAGAGGTCGACTGTCCGAGGAGAGGAAGGTAAACCTCCTTCCTTTTGTGGGATAAGCAGTCGTTTTTGTGGTGTATCAAAAGTAGCCCTTGCAGCATCAAGTCATTAATGAGATTTTTTTTTGGGGGGGTACAGGCGTGGCGTAAGGACCACCCGCCCGGGTTCTTTGCGCGACCTGAGCAAAATCCTGATGGCTCGGCCAATCTCATGAAATGGACGTGTGGCATTCCTGGCAAGAAGGGCACCGACTGGGAGAACGGCATCTTCCCCCTGACCATGGCCTTTACCGACGACTACCCCAGCAAGCCGCCAAAATGTGCGTATCGCCTGGCTTTGCCCAAACAAGAAACAACAACAACAACAACAACAAAAACCACAACTGGTGGCACTCACCTCTCTCCGCTCGTCCCACGATGGCAGGCCAGTTCCCCAGTGGTTTCTTCCACCCCAACATCTACCCCTCGGGCACTGTGTGCTTGAGCATCCTCAATGAAGACGAAGACTGGAAGCCCTCCATCACTGTCAAGCAGGTGCTCGCTCCTTGCCCCGTGCCAAGTGCCCCGCGGCAAACTCACACGCCCACGCGCTCTCTGCGCGCGTGGTCGGTCCATCGTGCAGATTCTGCTGGGCGTGCAGGAGCTTCTCGATAGCCCCAATCCCAACAGCCCTGCCCAGCAGGACGCCTACGCCCTCTTTGTGTACGTTTTTTGCCTTGAGCTCTCTCTCTCTCTCTCTCTCGCCAATCGATGTTTGCCTTCTGCCTTGGGCACTCTGCGCTCGCTCACCCTTGTACATCGGCCGCAGCACCAACCGCACCGAGTACAAGCGCCGAGTGAAGCTCCAGTCGGCCAAATACACCCAATGAGCGAGCAAGCGCGCGCGCGCGAACAACGACGAAGAAAGAAAGACTTATTTTGTAGAGGGAGAGAGAGAGAGAGAGAGATGGAGAGAGTCCCGCGCGGAAGATGGCCACCACGCGCGCACTCCGCCTCCTCCTCCTCCCTGCTGTTGCTCGCCTCCCATCAAAACCCGTTCTCTTGGTTCATTCGCGTGCCCCCCCCCTCCCCAAAATTGTCGCTTGTCGGCGCGGCGGCTCTCTCTCTCTCTCTCTGTGTGTGTGTGTGTGCGCGCGCGCATGCGTGTGCGTCTTGTTCTCGTTGTCGCTGCTCTCTTCTCCTTGGCGCGCGCAGATCACCAGCCCTCGTCCGACTCCTCCTCGTCGTCGTCGTCGGAGAAATACTCGCCTCCCGAGGCTCGGGGCGCCGCCGCCGAGTCCGGGGCTCCACCGCTCCAGTCCGACGGGGCGTCGGGATTGCTGCGATTGGATTTGTCCCGAAGCGTCGAGTGAGCGACATCGCGCTGTCGTGCACGTGGATAATATAAAATAATAATAATAATAACAATAATAATAAAAATAAAAATAATTCAACAAATAGAGGGGCGCACTCGAGGATGTCCGGGTTGATGCCCTCCAGCATCATCTTCTGCTTGATCGCGGCGACGGGCACCCGCAGACGCAGCATGATGAAGTACTGCTCGTACCGCGGGTCCGCCGACACCGTGAGGCCTCCTCCTGCTCCCTCTGCGCCACCCGCGCGATCGGGACGTCACGCCGACGCGCCATCAGCAAGGGAGGGAGGAGAGGGGGGTGGGGGTGGAGAGGAGGAGCTGCGGCGCCGTACGGGAACCCGATGGCGGCAGGGCCGTGTGGTCCTGGTACTCGTCCCCTCCGTACTGCTGCTGCTGCTGCTCGTACGGCTGCTGGTGGTCCTCGCGCGGAGGCGGCGGCGGCGGCACCTCACCGGCGCCCTCGCCCCCTGCGCCGGGTGAGAACGAGCACACCCCACGCCATGCACACGGACATGGCATCACTACGCGTGCCCCCCCCCCCAAAACAGCGCCACACGGAGCTGCAGGCGCGGGCACATGCGCGCGGTGGCGGCTGCAGGGTTGGGGGGGGGGGTAAACGACGTACCGGAAGCGGAGGCGGCAGGAGCAGACGCGGACGCAGGGCCAAGAGCATCTTCGGGAATGCTGTTGAGTTTGGCTTCTAGGATGTTCATGGTGATCTCCAATCTGTGCAGCGCGTTATCACCCCCCTTTAATCTCGGCAAAGAGGAATTGGATTGGGGGGGGGGGGAAAGCGTGTACCGCTGCAGATGGCGGGAGACCTGGTCGAGGCGTTGTTCACAGAGGAAGGAGAAGCGATTAAGGAATTGGGTGGTCTGAATCACAAAGTGGTTGACGTAGGCTACGGTCTTCTTGAAGGGGATGGGTTCCACCTTGGTGTAGTCGATCTGGGCCTGTAGCGACTCCATCTTCTGCTACTTCTTCGACGTTTTACACTCTCGGCCTCCCCCCTTTTCTTTTTATTTGCAATTCCGAATTGTCGCGCGTGATTTCTTACCCCCCCCCCCACAACAGACCGCGAGAAAGAGAGTTCATTTGTGCGCGTGCGCGGGGGAGAGCTCTCGTCACGCGTCGGAGAGGAAGGCGTCGTCGGTGTAGGCGCGCATCCACTCCTCGGGAAGACCGCACGCCACCACCAGCTCCAGGCTGGCGGCCGTGAGCTCGATCCGATGCTGCACGAACGCGCCTGTGCTCGGGTGTGTGTGTGAGAGAGAGAGAGAGAGGGGGGGGGACATCGCAAGCAGCGCGCGTGGGGGGAGGGGGGGGGGTTACCGAGGGCGGAGGAGTGGGGGCGCGACTCGAGCACGTCGGCGAGGCGGTGCACGCTGGCGTTGAGCTGGCGGGCCATGAAGAGGATGTCGGCGCGCTGGATCTCGTCGGGGCACGAGTGGAAGAGGGCGCGGGCCTGGAGCATGACCTGCACCACCTTGCCCACGACCGCCTCGGAGCTCGCCCGCCACTCCATCGCGAGGCCCTCCTCGCCCTCGCTCGCGGCGGGAAGGGGGGAGTCTTGCCGGCGCGCGTGGGCCTGCGCCAGGAGCGCCGGC
>JANDJZ010000744.1:0-24984 GCA_027943245.1 Acanthamoeba sp. SK_2022b | reverse complement strand
GTTGGGCATGGAGTGCAGGTTCAGGTGCCAGACGCCGCCAAAGCGCTGCACGCTGCCATTGATGGCCTGCGCCAGCGCCGCATGGTAGGGGCGCCAGTAGCGCGCGATGCGGTGCTCCACCTCGGCCACCGTGCGCGGACGGTCATACAGCGGCGTTGCCACGCCGTCGCGGCTGATGCGCTGCCAGATCAGGCCCAGGCCCTGGCGCGTCTTGACGCTGGGCGCCAGGGGCACGGGCCACTGGCCGTCGATCTGGGCCGGGTCCAGGTCGGCCTCGCTGCGGTTGGGGTCGATGTAGGTGCGCGGAAAGGTGGCCTCGATCAGCGTCGCGCCATGCGCGGGCCACCGGTCCCAGAGCGCGGCCACATGCGTGTCCTCGCCACGGCGCAGCAGGGACATGGGCACGGCATGGCCGAAATCCTCGGGATAGGAGGTGCCGCTGTGCGGCGAGTCGCAGACGATGGGCAGCGCCTCGCCCATTGCGGGATGCACCACGACCGGGGTGTCCGGCCGGGGGCGCAGGAAATCCGACTGTGCCATGCAGTCCATCAGTCGAGCTTGATGTTGGCGCGCTTGGCCACGGCCGTGTAGCGCTCGATGGCGGCCTTGATCTGCTTGGCGAATTCCTCGGGCGTGTTGCCCATGGATTCGCCCGAGATGGATTTTTGCTTTTCCAGGTAGTCAGGCATGGCCATGGCCTTGTGCGCGGCGGCATTGAGCTTGTCGATGATGGGGCGCGGCGTGCCGGCCGGCGCAACCAGGCCGAACCAGCCGCCATCGCCCATCTGCGCAAAGCCCAGCTCGGTGTACGTGGGCACGTCGGGCAGCACGTCGGCGCGCTTGAAGGCCAGCACGGCCAGAGGTCGCAGCTTGCCGTCCTTGATGTGGGGCAGCGTGGAGGGCAGGTTGTCCGTCATGGCGTTGACCTGGCCGCCCAGCGCATCGGTGATGGCCTGGCCCGCGCCCTTGTAGGGGATGTGCAGCAGGTCGATGCCCGCCAGGTTCATGAAGTTCTCGATATTGGCGTGGCCCAGCGAACCCGTGCCCGGCGATGCAAAGCTGTACTTGCCCGGGTTGGCCTTGGCCAGGGCGATGAACTCCTTCATGGTCTTGGCGGGCACGCTGGCGTTGACCACGAATACGCTGGGCACCGACATCACATTGGTGATGGGCGCGAAGTCCTTGATCGGGTCATAGGGCAGCTTGCGGAAGATCGCCGGGTTGGAGCCGTGCGTGCTCACCGTGGCCATGCCGATGGTGTAGCCGTCCGGCGCGGCACGCGCGATTTCGGAAGCGCCGATGGAGCCGCCGGCCCCGCCGCGGTTGTCCACCACCACGGACTTGCCGAGGATCACGCTCATCTTCTCGGCCAGCAGGCGCGCCACCATGTCGGTGGAGCCACCGGCTCCGAACGGCACGACCAGGCGGATCGGACGGCTGGGATAGTCGGCCGCCGGGCCCTGGGCCCAAGCGGCGGGAGCCAGAAGAGCGGTGGCGGCGCAGGCGGCCAGGCTGGACAACAGGGTGCGGCGCATTGCCATGGGATGTTTCCTATCTTGGTTGGGGGTGGCGGCAAAGCACGGGCTCTGCGGGACAGGCGCTGATTCTGGACAGCCGCCGCATCCGCGAAAAGAGACAAGACGGCAAGCAACCATGACCAACCGTCATAATTGCGCCCGTCATGCGCATGCACTCCCCCTCGCTTTCCGAGCTGCACGCCTTCGCGGCGGCCGCGCGCCTGGGCAGCTATTCGCTGGCGGCCAAGGAGCTGTATGTCACCCAGGGCGGCATCAGCCGCGCCATCGCCCGGCTGGAAGAGCACTTGGGCTTTGCGCTGTTCGAGCGCCAGGGCCGGCGCAGCGTGCTGACCGAGGCCGGCCGCGAATACCTGCAGGCCGTGGAGCCCGCCGTACACGCCATCGAATCGGCATCCGCGGCCGCACGCAGGCGCCACTTCGGCCCGCAACTGCGGCTGTCGGTGGTGCCCACGCTGTTCAGCCATTGGCTGATTCCGCGCCTGCCGCACTTCAACGCCCTGCATCCGGGCATCGCCCTGTCGTTCGCGCCCTATCGGCGCGACGATCCGCTGTCGGCCGCCGAGATAGACGGCTGGCTGCGCGTGGGCAGCGAGCCCTGGCCCGCCCATGTGGTGGCCGACTATGTGGTGGGCCGCGATCTGGTGCCCATCTGCCATCCGAGAGAACTGCAGGGCCCGCGGCCCATCCGCAGCCCCCGGGACGTGCTAGCACGCCCGCTGCTGTTCCACACCAACTATCCGGGCAACTGGGCCCGCTGGATGTCCCATCTGAACCTGCCCGGACCCTGCCCCGCACCGGCAGCCGATTTCGAGCTGGTGGCCCTGCTGGTACAGGCCGTGGCCGCCGGCATGGGCGTGGCCCTGGTGCAGCGCTGCCTGGTCGAGGAAGACCTGGCCGCCGGCCGCGTGGCCCTTGCCTTGCCTGCGCCCGTCCACATCGAACGCGGCTACTTTCTGTGCCGTCCCGCCACGCGGGCACCTTCCGAAGCCTTTGCGCAGTTCCGCGAATGGCTGCTGGAGCAGGCCGCGCCGGGCGCCGTGCCTCCAGCCGCAGTCTCAGGCCCCTGATCGCCAGGAGAAACGCCCTCTTCCGTTGATCTGCATCAATCTTTGCTGTCAGCCATCAGCGCCAGCCGCGTGAAAACACCCACTGGCAAAGCGCCATCACCACGACCAGCGCAGCATAGGTGGCCATCTTTGCATCGCGCCCGAACCACCACAGCCCCGCCAGCAGCACCAGTGCACCAACAATGAAATTGATAGCAACCTGTGACCACCAGGCCACGGATTGCTGCGATTTCCCATAGATCAAAAGCGCGCACAACATCAGGGCCGGCGACAGGAAAAGTGCAGGCGCCAGGAAGTTCAGCCAATGATTCGTACTCGCAATCCATCCCATCTGCGGGCTCCGATTCCAGGGTGTTGTGATCAGGGATGCCTGAAACTGCGCGAAATTTTATAATCCCGGGTTATGGCAGTCTGGGCACTCGGCATCAACCACCACACGGCTCCGCTCGATATGCGGGGACGTTTCGCGTTCGCGCTCGACCAGATCGTGCCCACGCTGCAGGGCCTGCGCGAATCGCTGACCGGCCCCGGCCGCCAGCACAGCGCCGTCGAGACCGCCATTCTCTCCACCTGCAACCGTACCGAGATCTACTGCGCGGCCGAAATGCCGGCCATGGACCATACGCTGCACTGGCTGGCCAACAGCGGCGGCATCTCGTCCGAACTGCTGCGCTCGCACTCCTATCTGCTGGAAGACGGCCATGTGGCGCGCCATGCCTTCCGCGTGGCCAGCGGGCTCGATTCCATGGTGCTGGGCGAGGCCCAGATCCTGGGCCAGATGAAGAATGCCGTGCGCGCCGCAGAGAACGCAGGCGCCCTGGGCAGCACGCTGAACCAGCTGTTCCAGCGCAGCTTCGCGGTGGCCAAGGAAGTGCGCAGCTCCACCGAAATCGGTGCCCACAGCATCAGCATGGCCGCTGCCGCCGTGCGGCTGGCCGGCCAGCTGTTCGAAGACCTCTCCCAGATCCGCGTGCTGTTCGTGGGCGCGGGCGAGATGATCGAGCTGGTCTCCACCCATTTCGCGGCCCGCCACCCCAAGCAGATCATGATCGCCAACCGCACGCTGGAGCGCGGCGAAAAGCTGGCCGCCCAGTTTGGCGCCGGCACCATGCGGCTGGCCGACTTGCCCGAGCATCTGCATGAATACGATGCCGTGATCAGTTGCACGGCCTCCAGCCTGCCCATCATCGGCCTGGGCGCCGTCGAAAGCGCGCTCAAGAGGCGCAAGCACCGGCCCATGTTCATGGTCGATCTGGCCGTGCCCCGCGATATCGAATCCGAGGTCAAGGACCTGCGCGACGTCTACCTCTACACCGTGGACGATCTGGCCACGGTGGTGCGCACGGGCCAGGCCCAGCGCCAGGCAGCGGTCGAGCAGGCCGAAGTCATCATCGACCACGGCGTGCAGAGCTTCATGCACTGGCTGGACCAGCGCCGCCCGCAGGCCGGCGTCGTCCCGCTGATCCGGCAGCTCAACACCCAGACCGACGAATGGCGTGCGCTGGAGATTGCACGGGCCAAGAAGCTGCTGGCCAAGGGCGAGGACATAGACACCGTGCTGGAGGCCCTGTCGCGCGGCCTCACGCAAAAAATGCTGCACGGCACCCTGGCCGAGCTGCACAAGGGTGACGCCGACCAGCGCACCCAGACCATGGACACGGTCTCGCGCCTGTTCCTGCGCTCCGCGCCAGGCGGTCCGCGCGGCACGACTCCCGACAAGGCGCTCTAGCGGCGCTCGCCCCCTTCAGAGAGCCGCGCGCCCGCGGGTCTCTGGCGCCTCGGCCCACTTCCGGCCACCTCGTTCCCCCGCCGCAGCGCTGCCCCGCGCAGCCCTTCGCACCATCGCCTCACACCATGCAAGACTTTCTGCGCCAACAACTGGAGCGCTACGCCCAGCGCCTTGAAGAACTCGACTTCCTGCTCTCGCGCGAAGACATCATGGGCGACATGAAGCAGTACCGTGCCATCTCGCGCGAGCATGCCGATGTGACGGCCATTGCCGGCCGCTATGCACGCTACCGCCAGCGCGAGGCCGATCTGGCCTCTGCCAGGGACATGCTGGATGATCCCGACATGGAGGAAATGGCGCGCGAGGAAATCTCCGGCGCAGAGATCGAGCTGGTGCAGCTGGAAGATGAACTGCAGCGCCTGCTCCTGCCCAAGGACCCCGATGACGCGCGCAACGCCTACCTGGAAATCCGCGCGGGCACGGGTGGCGATGAATCTGCCCTGTTCGCAGGCGATCTGGCACGCATGTACACGCGCCACTGCGACGCCGTGGGCTGGAAGGTCGAGATCATGAGCGCCAACGAAAGCGAGCTGGGCGGCTACAAGGAAGTGGTGCTGCGCGTGGAAGGCACCGACGTCTATGGCCGCCTGCGCTTCGAATCCGGTGGCCACCGCGTGCAGCGCGTGCCTGCCACCGAGACCCAGGGCCGCATCCACACCAGTGCCTGCACCGTGGCCGTCATGCCCGAGCCCGACGAAACCCAGGCCATCACGCTCAACCCGGCCGACCTGCGCATCGACACCTTCCGTGCCAGCGGCGCCGGAGGCCAGCACATCAACAAGACCGACTCGGCCGTGCGCGTGGTCCACCTGCCCACGGGTATCGTCGCCGAGTGCCAGGACGGCCGCAGCCAGCACAGCAACAAGGCCAAGGCCCTGCAGGTCCTGCAGGCGCGCCTGCAGGAAAAGGAGCGCAGCGAGCGCGAGGCCAAGGAGGCCGCGCTGCGCAAGGGCCTGATCGGCAGCGGCGACCGCAGCGACCGCATCCGCACCTACAACTTCCCCCAGGGCCGGCTCACCGACCACCGCATCAACCTCACCATCTACAAGCTGCTGGCCGTGATGGAAGGCGACCTGGGCGACGTGCTCGACGCGCTGCAGGCCGCACGCGAGGCCGAACTGCTGGCCGAGCTGCAGGTCAACAGCTGAGGCGCGGGCCATGGCCAACCTACCCACCATCAAAGAGGCTCTGCAGCACTCCCAGGCCCAGGGGCTTGCGCGCATCGACGCGCAAATGCTGCTGCTGCATGTGCTCGGACGCCAGGCCGGCGGCCGCGCCTGGCTGCTCACCCACGACGGGGACGCGCTGACCGCGCCCCAGGCCGGCGTCTATGCCGCGCTGTGCACACGCCGACTGAGCGGGGAGCCCGTCGCCTACCTGGTGGGCCACAAGGAGTTCTACGGGCTGGATCTGGCCGTGGACGCACGCGTGCTCGACCCTCGCCCCGATACCGAAACCCTGGTGGACTGGGCGCTGGAGCTGATACCCGCCCAGGCCCCAAGCGGCCCCGCATGCCGTGTGGCGGATCTGGGCACCGGCAGCGGAGCGATTGCCCTGGCCCTGCAGAGCCAGCGCCCCGGCGCCACCGTGTGGGCCGTGGATGCCAGTGCCGACGCGCTGGCCGTGGCCAGCGCCAATGCCACGCGCCTGCAGCTGGGCGTGCGGTTTGCGCATGGCAGCTGGCTGGAGCCGCTGGCAGGCCAGGCGCCGTTCAACCTCATCGTCAGCAATCCGCCCTATATCCGCGACGACGATCCGCACTTGCTGGCGTTGGAGCATGAGCCGCTGTCGGCTCTGGCCAGCGGCGCCGATGGCCTGTCCGACATCCGCGCCATCGTCGCGCAGGCGCCTGCGCTGCTGGCCAGCGGCGGCTGGCTGCTGCTCGAGCATGGCTGGGACCAGGCCGATGCCGTGGCCACCCTGCTGCGCAGCGCCGGCTTTGAGAGCGTGCAACACCGCCACGACCTGGGCGGCATCGCCCGCTGCACGGGCGGGCAATGGACAGCGCAAGCCTGAGCTCGGGTCCGGGCGCAGCATTCCCGCATGCTTTCAAAGTCAGCGCCGAGAGTGAAATAATCCCATCCATGCCGCCGCGCCTGCGGCGCCCACCACGACCCCGGAGCACCACACAGATGAGCGACACCCAGCAACGCATCGACCAACTGGTCAAAAGCAACAACATCCTGCTGTTCATGAAGGGCAGCGCCAGCTTTCCCATGTGCGGTTTCTCGGGCCGCGCCATCCAGATTCTCAAGGCCTGCGGCGTGGAGACCAAGGACATCTCCACCGTCAACGTGCTCGAGGACCAGGAAATCCGCCAGGGCATCAAGGACTACAGCAACTGGCCCACGATCCCCCAGCTCTACGTGCAGGGCGAGTTCATCGGCGGCTCGGACATCATGATGGAAATGTACGAATCCGGCGAGTTGCAGCAGCTGCTGGCACCCAAGGCCTGAGTTCGCAGGCTTGCGACTCGCGCGCAGCAACCCGCCTGCGCCCGCTGCTGCGCAGAATCAAGCCACCCTTGGGTGGCTTTTTTTCGCCCGTACCGGACTGCCAGCGCACTGCCGGGCATGCCACAAGGCCAGGGGCATGTGATGTGTGGTCAAATGGACACATCTTTCACATCCGGAAAACCGCGCCTGCGCCCGCTTCTCCGCCTTGCCTATGAGTCTGTCCCAAAGTCTGCTGTTGATCGTCGCACTGATACTGACCAGTGCCTTCTTCTCCGTGGCCGAGATCTCGCTGGCCGCCTCGCGGCGCCTGCGGCTTCGGCAGATGGCGGAGGACGGGGAGCCACGCGCCGAACAGGTCATGAAGATGCAGGCCCAGCCGGGCGAGTACTTCACGGTCACGCAGATTGGGCTGAATGCCGTCGCCATCCTGGGCGGCGTGGTGGGCGAAGGGGCATTGACGCCCTATCTGGCCGAATTGCTCATGCTCTGGCTGCCCGAGAGCCGGGCACAGACCGTGGGCTTTCTACTCTCGTTCGCCACCGTCACCTCGCTGTTCATCCTCTTTGCCGACCTGCTGCCCAAGCGCCTGAGCATGGCCGAGCCCGAAGCCCTGGCCATCCGCGTGCTGCGCCCCATGCTCTGGTGCATGGCCGTGCTCAAGCCCCTGGTCTGGTGCTTCAACCACCTGGCGGACGCCGTTGCCAAGCTCTTAGGCCTGCCCACGGTGCGCGACGACCGCATCACGCACGAAGACATCCTGGCCATGACCGAAGCTGGCGCGCGCGCCGGCGTGCTGGCCGCGAAGGAGCAGCAGGTGATCGCCAACCTGTTCGAGCTGGACTCGCGCACCATCGGCTCGGCCATGACGCAGCGCGACCGCATCGCCTACTTCCACCGTGACGACCCCGACGAACTGATCCGGGTCCGCATTGCCGAAGAACCTTTTTCCACCTACCCCGTCTGCGATGGCGACATCGACCACATCGTCGGCTATGTCGATGCCAAGGACCTGTTCCAGCGCGCGCTGAACAACCAGCCCCTGTCGCTCATGGACGACTCCCTGGTCCACAAGGTGCTGGTCGTGCCGGACCGCCTGACGCTGGCCGAGGTGCTGGAGCAGTTTCGCCAGGTGCATGAGGACTTTGCGGTCATCGTCAACGAATACAGCCTGGTGGTCGGCGTGGTCACGCTCAATGACGTGATGAGCACTGTGATGGGCGGCCTGGTCAGCCCGGGCGACGAGGAGCAGATCCTGCGCCGCGACGAGAACTCCTGGCTGATCGACGGCGTCACGCCGGTCGAGGATGTGATGCAGGCCCTGGAACTCGACGAACTGCCCCACGCAGAGGACTACGAGACTCTGGGCGGCTTCCTCATGGTGATGCTGCGCCGCATTCCCAGGCGCACAGACACCGTGCAATGGGGCGGCTACCGTTTCGAGGTCATGGACGTGGACAGCTACCGCATCGACCAGGTGCTGGTCACGCGCATGTCCGCCAGCAGCCCGGCCGCGCCGCCCAACGCCGGCGACACGGCAGCGGCCGTGGCCAAGGTGTCCAGCATGTCGTCGGAGACGTCGTCCTGACGGACAACGCAGAACAGCAGCCGCGAAGCCGCTCGGCGGCGCTGCGCGGCCCTCAAGCCGAGCGCGAGGGCTCTATCTCCCAGCGCCGCTGCGCAGCGAACACCGCATTCGGGTACTGGGGCTGTCCCCGGCTGCCGTTGTAGCGGCCCAGCGCCATGTAGGCATCGCCTTTTTCGCGGTCCAGATAGTGGCGCAGGATCACGCAGCCAAAGCGCAGATTGGTCTGCATGTGAAACAGCTTGCCGATGTCTCCATCGCCGATCAGCCGCATCCAGAACGGCATGATCTGCATGTAGCCGCGTGCACCCACGCTGGAGATGGCGAACTTGCGGAACGCGCTCTCCACCTGCACCAGCCCCATCACCAGAGAGACTTCCAGGCCGGCACGCTTGGACTCGTACCAGACGGTTTGCAGGAACTCCAGCCGCGTCGCCAGCTCCGGCTTGCGCGAACGCAGGCGCTCGCTGCTGGCCGTGAGCCAGCGCAGGTAGTCCAGCCGGGCCTCGGTGGAGGCAAAGCGCAGCTCGGGCGGCGCCGATCCCGTGACGGCGGAACTCAGCGCAGTGCGCACCGAATCGGCCAGCGGCTCCTCCAGCTGGCCACCGGCCCAGGCGGGCGCGGCCAGCCCGCCGAGCAGCGGTGCCGAGCCCAGCGAAGCCGCCAGGCGCAGGCAATCGCGTCGCGTCACCACGGGCGCCTGGCTCACAGGCCCAGCCTTTGCTTGAGATGGCCCAGCACATCGGCGGCGGCCAGCTTGGTCGCTTCCGTGTCGCGGCGATGCTGGTACTCGAGCTGTCCTTCCTTGAGACCCCGGTCGGACAGCACCACGCGGTGCGGCACGCCAATCAGCTCCCAGTCGGCAAACATGGCGCCCGGACGTTCGCCACGATCGTCCAGGATCACGTCCACACCCAGTGCCAGCAGCTCGGCATGCAACTTCTCGGCAGCTTCCTTCACGGGTTCGCTGCGGTCCATGCCAATGGGGCAGACCACCACGGTGAAGGGCGCAATCGCGTCGGGCCAGATGATGCCGCGCTCGTCATGGTTCTGCTCGATGGCTGCAGCGGGCAGGCGCGTCACGCCAATGCCGTAGCAGCCCATTTCAAACAGCGAGGGCTTGCCGTTCTCGGCCAGGAAGGTGGCGTTCATGGCCTGGGAGTACTTGGTACCCAGGTAGAACACATGGCCCACTTCGATGCCACGCTCGATGGCCAGCTCGCCCGCACCATCAGGAGACTTGTCGCCAGCCACCACGTTGCGCAGGTCGGCCACCACATCAGGCTCAGGCAGGTCGCGGCCGAAGTTCACGCCGGTGATGTGGAAGTCGGCCTCGTTCGCGCCGCAGACCCAGTCGGCCATCACGGCCACCTCGCGGTCCACGACCAGCTTCACGGGCTTCTTCAGGCCGATGGGCCCCAGATAGCCGGGCTGGCAGCCGAAGTGCTCCTCGATTTCGGCCACAGTGGCAAAGCGGAAGCCCACGTCCAGGCCCGGCACCTTGGCCACCTTGATCTCGTTCATTTCATGATCACCGCGCAGCAGCAGCAGCCAGATCTGGCTGCCTGCCACCTCGCCCTTGTCGTCGAGCTTGTCGGTGGCCAGCACCAGAGACTTCACCGTCTGCGACAGCGGCAGGCCCAGCTGGGCTGCGACAGATTCGCAGGTGCTGTTGCCGGGCGTCGCCACCTTGGTCATCGCCTGGGCCGCAGCGGGACGGGGGCCCGCAGGCGCCAGGGCCTCGGCCTTTTCGATATTGGCGGCATAGTCGCTGCTCGGGCAGTAGACGATGGCGTCCTCGCCCGTGGAAGCGATGACCTGGAATTCCTCGCTCAGATCGCCGCCGATGGCACCGCTGTCTGCACGCACGGCACGGTACTGCAGGCCGAAGCGGTCGAAGATGCGCTTGTAGGCCGCGCGCATGGTCTGGTAGCTGACCTGGGCCGCATCACGGTCCTTGTCGAAGGAATAGGCGTCCTTCATGATGAACTCGCGGCCACGCATCAGGCCAAAGCGCGGACGGCGCTCGTCGCGGAACTTGGTCTGGATCTGGTAGAAATTCTTGGGCAGCTGCTTGTAGCTCTTGAGCTCCTGGCGCGCGATGTCCGTCACCACCTCTTCGCTGGTGGGCTGGATCACGAAGTCACGGCCATGGCGGTCCTTGATGCGCAGCAGCTCGGGGCCCATCTTCTCGAAGCGGCCGGTCTCCTCCCACATCTCGGCAGGCTGGACCACGGGCATGGTCACTTCCACGGCACCGGCACGGTTCATTTCCTCGCGCACGATGGCCTCGACCTTGCGGATCACGCGCAGCCCCATGGGCATGTAGTTGTAGATGCCTGCACCCAGCTTCTTGATCAGGCCGGCCCGCGTCATGAGCTTGTGGCTGACCACTTCGGCGTCGGCCGGAGCTTCCTTGAGGGTGGAGATGAAAAATTGGGAGGCTTTCATGGATCAGGGGCTTCGCGGGAATCGGGGCAGCGTGCTTGCCGCTGGCAAGGCACCGTGCATAATGGACACAATTCAGAAAATTGGGGTTCGATTATGCTTGACCGGGACGGATTTCGCCCGAACGTCGGCATCATCCTGCTCAACCAAAAGAACCAGGTGTTCTGGGGCAAACGCATCCGCACCCACAGCTGGCAGTTTCCACAGGGCGGCATTGACCGGGGGGAGACACCCGAACAGGCCATGTTCCGGGAACTGCATGAGGAAGTGGGGTTGATGCCCAACCACGTTCGCGTGGTCGCCCGCACCCGGGACTGGTTGCGCTACGAGGTGCCAGACCGGTACATCCGCCGCGATGCGCGCGGACACTACAAAGGCCAGAAGCAGATCTGGTATTTGCTGCAGCTCATGGGTCACGACTGGGATTTGAACCTGCGTGCCACCGACCACCCCGAATTCGACGCCTGGCGCTGGAATGACTACTGGGTGCCATTGGACGTGGTGGTGGAGTTCAAGCGCGGCGTCTATGAGATGGCCCTGACCGAGCTGGCCCGGTTCCTGCCGCGCGGCGAACAGCAACGCAACCGTTATCTGCGCAGCGGCATGCGCCCCAGGGAAGCCCATGAACAGGGTCCTGAGACATACACTGCGCCGGGTTTGCATCCAGCACGCTCAGGCAGCTTTCGCGTCAATCCCGGCATGGAGTTGCCGCCTGGCGCCTGTTTCGATCCTGATCCACAGTCGGGGCAGCAAGCCCTGCAACCCGATCCAGGCAAGACCTGAAACCGGGCCAGAGCCATACGAAAAAGCGCACCCGAGGGTGCGCTTTTTCTTGGCCTTGAGGGTCTGGCGCCTCAGTGCCCGGCAATCACCATGTTGTCGCGGTGCACCATCTCCGGGCCTGCGGAATAGCCCAGCAGGCGCTCGATCTCCACCGAGCTTTTGCGACACAGCAGCCGCGCCTCGGCACTTGCATAGTTGGCCAGCCCACGCGCCACCTCGATACCCAGGGCATCGCGCACCGCGATCACATCGCCACGGGCGAACTCGCCATCCACATTCACCATGCCGATGGGCAGCAGGCTCTTGCCTTCGTCGCGCAGCTTGGCCACGGCGCCGGCATCCACGGACACGGAGCCGCGCAGTTGCAGATGGTCTGCAATCCACTGCTTGCGCGCCTGGTTCTTGTGCGTCTGCGCCAGGAGCAGCGTGCCGATGGACTCGCCTGCCGCCAGACGCACCAGCACGTCCTGCTCACGCCCCCAGGCGATGACGGTTGAAGCACCCGAGCCCGCCGCGCGCTTGGCCGCGAGGATCTTGGTGATCATCCCGCCCTTGCCAATGGACGAGCCCGCGCCTCCAGCCATCTCCTCCAGCGCCGGGTCGCCGGCATTGGCCACATCGATGAAACGCGCATCGGGATTGCTGCGCGGGTCGGCGCTGTAAAGGCCTCGCTGATCGGTCAGGATGACCAGGGCATCGGCCTCGATCAGATTGGCAACCAAAGCGCCCAAGGTATCGTTGTCACCGAACTTGATCTCGTCGTTGACCACGGTGTCGTTCTCGTTGATCACCGGCACGATGCCCAGCTCCAGCAGCGTCAGCAAAGTGTTGCGCGCGTTGAGATAGCGCTCGCGGTCCGCGAGGTCGGCATGCGTGAGCAGCACCTGCGCACTGCCCATGCCCTGTTCGCGCAACTTGGACTCGTACATCTGTATCAGGCCCATCTGCCCCACGGCCGCAGCGGCCTGCAGTTCATGAATCTCCTTGGGCCGTGCAATCCAGCCCAGACGCTTCATGCCTTCGGCCACCGCGCCGCTGGAGACCATGATTACCTCGCGCCGCCGGCCTCCATGGCTTTCATCCCCGCGCACCAGGGCCGCCAGCTGGCGGCTCCATTCCTGGATCGCGGCCTCATCAAGACCGCGACCTTCATTGGTCACCAGGCTGGAGCCGACCTTGACCACGATGCGATGGGCATCACGCAACAAGTTGGAAGACATGGATGGATAGTGATTCTTGCAGCGCAGGTCGAGGCAGACCCCGCCGCTGTTGTGATCAAGGCAATGGGTGGGACAGGCCGCTCTTACTCGGAATCGCGGGGAGCAAAACGCGGGTCGGTGAGATCCACGCCATCACCCTCGACTTCGACGAAGCGTGGATCGATTTCCTTGGGACCGGCCTCGATCTGCTGCTGTTCATGCACATGCTTGTAGATGGTGCGGATCAGCACTTCGCAGCCTTCGCGCGTCAGGGCGGAAATCTCGAAGACCGGACCCTTCCACTTGAAGCGCTTGACGAAGTCCTTGACGCGTGCGGCGCGCTCCTCGGCCGGCACCATGTCCAGCTTGTTGAGCACCAGCCAGCGCGGCTTGTTGTACAGCTCGGCATCGTACTTCTGCAACTCGCCCACGATGGCCTTGGCCTGGGCCACAGGATCCACGCTGTCATCGAACGGCGCCAGGTCCACCACATGCAGCAGCAATCGGGTGCGCTGCAGGTGACGCAGGAACTGGTGGCCCAGGCCGGCACCTTCCGACGCGCCTTCGATCAGCCCGGGGATATCGGCCACCACAAAGCTTTGCTCGGCGGCAACACGAACCACGCCCAGATTGGGATGCAGCGTGGTGAACGGATAGTCGGCAATCTTGGGACGCGCATTGGAGACTGCGGCGATGAAGGTGGATTTGCCCGCATTGGGCATGCCCAGCAGACCCACGTCGGCCAGAACCTTGAGCTCCAGCTTGAGGTTCTTGCGCTCACCGGGCCAACCAGGCGTCTTTTGCCGTGGCGCGCGGTTGATGGCGCTCTTGAAGCGCAGGTTGCCGTAGCCGCCATCGCCGCCCTTGGCAATGGTCACCACCTCGCCGGGCGTCAACAGTTCGTAGAGCACCTCCCCGGTTTCGGCATCGCTGATGATGGTGCCAACCGGCATGCGCAGCGTGATGTCGTTGCCTGCGGCACCGAACATGTCCGAGCCCTTGCCGTGCTCGCCGCGCGTGGCATCGTGGCGACGCGAGAAGCGGTAGTCCACCAGGGTGTTGAGATTGACGTCGGCCACCGCGTAGACATGGCCTCCACGGCCGCCATCTCCTCCATCGGGACCACCGAATTCCTTGTATTTTTCGTGCCGGAATGACACGCAGCCATTGCCGCCATCACCGGCAGCAATGTCGATATAAGCTTCGTCGACGAACTTCATGAGGCATCCAGTTTACAAAAAGCAGTGTGCACCAGACAGCCCCAGGCCACACCTCAGAGACGGAAAAGGGGACGAGCGCACGATGCACCGCCCTCCTGAAACGACAAAGCCCCGACAGGTCGGGGCTTCGAGCGTCGAAGTGACAGAGCTTAGGCAGCCGTCACGTTGACCGTGTGCTTGGACAGTGCACCCTTGACAGCAAACGACACGTGGCCGTCCACCAGAGCGTACAGGGTGTGGTCCTTGCCCACGCCGACGTTGTCGCCGGGGTGGAACTTGGTGCCACGTTGGCGCACGATGATCGAGCCGGCGGTGATCAACTCACCACCAAAAGCCTTCACGCCGAGCATTTTGGGCTTGGAATCGCGCCCGTTTCGCGTAGAGCCGCCGCCTTTTTTCTGTGCCATGACTCAGCTCCTGGATTAAGCAGCGATCGCCACGATCTGCAGCTCGGTGAACTGCTGGCGATGGCCTTGGCGCTTCTGATAATGCTTACGACGGCGCATCTTGAAGATGTGCACTTTGTCGTGCTTGCCGTGAGCAACCACGGTTGCCTTGACAGACGCACCGGACACCAGAGGTGTGCCGACCTTGATTTCAGCGCCGTTGCCGACTGCCAGAACCTGATCGATCACAACTTCTTGGCCTACGTCCGCAGCAATCTGTTCTACCTTGATCTTTTCGCCAGCTGCAACGCGATACTGCTTGCCGCCGGTTTTTATGACTGCGTACATTTAAACCTCTTGAATTTGAGAGTTCCGCGAACGAATTTCCACGGAAGCCGGAGATTCTAGCACGCACTCACATTCCTTGCATGAAGCGCTCCCCTCCTTCGCCCAAACAACCGCCAGAGCGGGTGGCAGGCAGGGTCGCTCTTCCTATAATTGACGATCCACTTGGCGCCCGCAGTACCTTGACCACAGCTCTCTCCACCCCCAATCCGCTTGCCCTGATCACTGACGACATGCGCGAGGTGGATCATGTGATTGCCCAGCGCCTGACGACCACCGTCCCGCTGATTGCCCAGATCTCCCAGTACATCATCGCTGCAGGCGGCAAGCGCCTTCGCCCGGCCCTGCTGCTCATGGTCTGCAATGCGCTGGGCTACGAAGGCAGGGACAGGCATGTCCTGGCGGCCGTGGTCGAGCTGATTCACACCGCCACCCTGCTGCACGACGACGTGGTGGACGAGTCCACCCTGCGCCGTGGCCGCCCGACGGCCAACGAGACCTTCGGCAATCCGGCCAGCGTGCTGGTCGGCGACTTCCTGCACTCGCGCTCCTTCCAGATGATGGTGGAAGTCGGCAGCATGCGTGTGCTCAAGATCCTCTCGGACGCCACCAACGTGATCGCCGAGGGCGAGGTCCAGCAACTCATCAACACGCATGATGCCTCGCTGGATGAAGCCGGCTACCTGCACGTCATCCGCTCCAAGACCGCCCAGTTGTTCGAAGCCAGCGCCCAGCTGGGCGCCGTGCTGGCCGACGCGCCCCGCGAAATCGAGCAGGCCTGCGCCAGCTATGGCCAGGCGCTGGGCACGGCCTTCCAGATCATTGACGACGTACTCGACTATGCAGGCGATGCCCAGGAAATGGGCAAGAACCTGGGCGATGACCTGCGCGAAGGCAAATGCACCCTCCCCCTGATTGCCGCCATGCAACGCGGCACGCCTGAGCAGGCAGCCATCGTGCGCGCCGCCATCGAACAGGGCTCCACCGAGCAACTGACCGCTGTAGTGGATATCGTGCGCAGCACAGGTGCGCTGGACGTGGCACGCGAGGCCGCACATGCCGAGGCACGCCGCGCCATCGACGCAATAAATGTGCTCCCAAGCAATTTGCATACGGCAAGTTTGCTACAATTGGCGTCTCAGCTTTTGGAGCGACGCACCTGATTCAGGCTGCTTGCTTTTTCTACAAAAGCAACGGGGTGTAGCTTAGCCTGGTAGAGCGCTACGTTCGGGACGTAGAGGCCGGAGGTTCGAATCCTCTCACCCCGACCATCTGGTCATTCCATCTCCATCACACCCTTGCGCCAGGTTCAAGACCCAGGCGTGCAACAGTGTGTCTGGCATTCCAAGTGCTCAGTGATGATAGGATAAATGTCCTTTCCTCTCACACGTCTTGCTACATGGCTGTTGCTGACTCCTCGCTCAAGAATGCATCCGCTGTCGCATCGCTTCCCGGCATCGGGAGGGCTCTGATTTCAGCAGGCAAGGTATCGCAACAGGCAGCGGAAGCGGCTGCCGGCAAGGCCGCCACCAATCGCACCTCGTTCATTGCAGAACTGAGCGTCGCCGGCACCCTCTCTGCCCTGGAAGTGGCGGAGACGGTTTCCACCATGTTCAGCGCGCCGCTGCTCGATCTTGATGCGGTCGACGCCATGCGCCTGCCGCAGGATCTGCTGGACGCCAAGATCATCAGCACCTATCGCGTCCTGCCTCTGAGCAAGCGCGGCAACCGCCTCACGGTGGCCACCGCCGACCCGACGCAGCAGGAAGCCGCCGAGCAGATCAAGTTCACCACCCAGTTGGGCGTGGACTGGATCATCGTCGAAGCCGACAAGCTGGAGCGACTGATCGCGCAGCAGAACAAAAGCGCCAGCGAGGCCATGGACAGCTATGGCGGCAGCGGCGACTTCGAGTTCGGCGACCTCAAGCCTGATGAGGTGGCAGAGGAAAAGGACAACTCGGCCGCAGCAGACGTCGAAGATGCGCCCATCGTCAAGTTCCTGCACAAAATGCTGCTCGACGCCTTCAACATGCGCGCGTCTGACTTGCATTTCGAACCCTACGAGCACCAGTACCGCGTGCGCTTTCGCATTGACGGCGAGCTGCGTGAAATTGCATCGCCGCCCATTGCCATCAAGGAGAAGCTGGCCTCGCGCATCAAGGTGATCTCGCGCATGGACATCTCGGAAAAGCGTGTCCCGCAGGACGGGCGCATGAAGCTCAAGGTCGGCCCGGACCGCGTCATCGACTTTCGCGTCAGCACGCTGCCCACGCTTTTCGGCGAGAAGATCGTGATCCGTATCCTGGACCCGAGCTCGGCCAGGATGGGCATCGACGCCCTGGGCTATGAACCCGAGGAGAAGGCACGCCTGCTTGAAGCCATCAGCCGCCCCTACGGAATGATTCTGGTCACAGGCCCCACAGGCTCGGGCAAGACAGTGTCGCTGTACACCTGCCTGAACCTGCTGAACAAGGCCGGCGTGAACATCGCCACGGCGGAAGATCCTTCGGAAATCAACCTGCCCGGCGTCAACCAGGTCAATGTGAACGAAAAGGCCGGCCTCACCTTTGCCACTGCGCTCAAGGCTTTTCTGCGCCAGGATCCCGACATCATCATGGTCGGTGAAATCCGCGATCTGGAAACGGCCGACATCTCGATCAAGGCAGCGCAAACCGGCCACTTGGTGCTGTCCACCCTGCACACCAATGACGCACCGACCACGTTGACGCGCATGCGCAACATGGGCATTGCGCCCTTCAACATCGCATCGAGCGTGATCCTGATCACCGCCCAGCGCCTGGCCAGGCGCCTGTGCCCTCAATGCAAGGAGCCGGCTGACATTCCGCGGGAGGCCCTGATCGATGCAGGCTACGACGATGCGGACATTGACGGCAGCTGGGTCACCTACAGGCCCGTCGGCTGTCCGGCATGCAACAACGGCTACAAGGGCCGCGTAGGCATCTATCAGGTGATGCCTATCAGCGAGGAAATCCAGCGCATCATCCTGCAGGACGGCAGTGCGCTGGAGATCGCCGCACAGGCCAAGCGCGAAGGCGTGCGGTCGCTGCGTGGATCGGGTTTGCACAAGGCCAGACAGGGACTGACCTCGCTCGAAGAAGTGCTGGCAGTCACCAATGAGTAAATAGCGCGGACAGCGCAGACAACAAACGAGGGAGCACGATGGCCACAGCCGCGTCCAAGGGAATCAAGGAATTTGTCTTCGAATGGGAAGGCAAGGATCGCAACGGCAAGATCATCCGAGGCGAGACCCGGGCCGGGGGCATCAACCAGGTCCAGGCCATGCTGCGCCGCCAGGGCGTGCTGCCCAGCAAGATCAAGAAGCGCCGCACACGCGGCGGCAAGAGGATCAAGCCCAAGGACATTGCGCTGTTCACCCGCCAGATGGCAACGATGATGAAGGCGGGCGTCCCGCTGCTTCAGGCCTTCGACATCGTCGGACGGGGCAACACCAACCCCAGCGTGACGCGCCTTCTGGCCGATATTCGCGCCGACGTGGAGACCGGCACCTCGCTGAACGCGGCCTATCGCAAGCACCCCATGTACTTCGATAGCCTCTACTGCAATCTGGTGGAAGCGGGCGAAGCGGCCGGTATCCTGGAAGCCCTGCTGGACCGCCTGGCCACGTACATGGAAAAGACCGAGGCCATCAAGTCCAAGATCAAATCGGCGCTGATGTACCCGATCTCGGTCATCGTCGTGGCCTTCATCGTCGTGACCATCATCATGATCTTCGTGATCCCGGCCTTCAAGGAAGTGTTCACCTCGTTCGGCGCCGACCTGCCGGCACCGACGCTGTTCGTGATGGGCATCAGCGATGTCTTTGTCCAATGGTGGTGGTTGATCTTCGGCGTGATTGGCGGCGGTCTCTACTTCTTCATGCAGGCCTGGAAGCGCAACGAGCGCATGCAGCAATTCATGGACCGTACGCTGCTGAAGGTGCCGGTCTTTGGCGTGCTGATCGAGAAATCCTGCGTCGCACGCTGGACGCGCACGCTGTCGACCATGTTTGCCGCGGGCGTCCCATTGGTCGAGGCACTAGATTCTGTCGGCGGCGCATCCGGCAATGCCGTGTATGCCAATGCCACGGAAAAGATCCAGCAGGAAGTCTCCACCGGCACCAGTCTCACCGTGGCCATGACCAATGCCAATGTCTTTCCGTCCATGGTGCTGCAGATGTGCGCCATCGGCGAGGAATCCGGCTCTATCGACCATATGCTGGGCAAGGCGGCCGATTTCTATGAAGAAGAGGTCGATGACATGGTGGCTGGCCTGTCCAGTCTGATGGAGCCCATCATCATTGTTTTCCTGGGCACCCTCATCGGCGGCATCGTGGTTTCGATGTATCTACCCATCTTCAAGCTGGGCCAGGTGGTCTGATGGTTTTGGAACTCTGGATGCAGGCTGCATTGGGCGGCCTGCTGGGCCTGTTGGTTGGCAGCTTTCTCAACGTGGTGGTGCATAGGCTGCCCCGCATGATGGAGCAGCAATGGAATGCGGAATGCGCCCAATGGGCGCAAGAGCAATCTTCATCCTCCGCCACGCCATCGCCCGCCACAGCGCCGCCGCCTGCCGAGGCGCCCCTGAGCCTGAGCCGCCCCCGCTCGCGCTGCCCGCATTGCGGCCATGCCATCCACTGGTACGAGAATATTCCCGTGCTCAGTTATCTGGCGCTGCGAGGCCGGTGCTCCGAATGCAAGGCGTCGATCAGCATCCGCTATCCGCTGGTGGAATTGGCCTGCGCCGCGCTGTTTGCCTACTGTGCGGCGCAATGGGGCATCACGCCCACAGGCGCTGCCTGGTGCCTTTTCAGTGCGGCCTTGCTGAGCCTGGCATTGATCGACTGGGACACCACACTGCTTCCCGACGACATCACCCTGCCCTTGCTGTGGGCCGGACTGCTGTCGTCGGCGCTGCACTGGACCGCCGTGCCTCTGGCCAACGCGGTATGGGGCGCTGCAGCGGGCTATCTCTCGCTGTGGCTGGTTTACTGGGCCTTCAAGCTGGCCACCGGCAAGGAAGGCATGGGCTACGGCGACTTCAAGCTGTTTGCCGCGCTGGGCGCCTGGTTCGGCTGGCAGGCACTCGTGCCCATCATCCTGATCTCGTCGGTGATTGGCGCCATCGTGGGCATCGCGTTGAAGATCAACAGCCGCCTGCGTGAGGGCGGCTATGTTCCCTTCGGCCCCTTTCTGGCGGGCGCCGGCTTTGCAGCCATGGTGTTCGGACCGCAGCAGATGCTGCAATCCCTATTGGCGGCCTTGGGCCTTTGATTCAACACTGCGGCATGGCCCCCAGCATCACCCCGCCCTTGCTTGCACGCCCGTTTCGGCTGGGCCTGACGGGCGGCATTGGCAGCGGCAAGAGCACCGTCGCAGCGCAACTGGGCTTGCGCGGAGCGGCCGTAATCGATGCTGACCAGATCTCTCGCAGCCTCACCGCCCCCGAAGGTGCTGCTCTGCCCGAGATAGCGCGCGTCTTCGGGCCCGAACTGATTGACGCCAGCGGCGCCCTGGACCGCACGCGCATGCGCGAACTGGTCTTTCAGCAGCCCTCGGCACGACAGCAGCTGGAGGCCATCGTCCATCCCCTCGTGGCGCAGCAGACGTCCCGGCAAGTGGAGCAGGCCACAGTGGCTGGGTGCCGACTCATCGTGCATGACATTCCCTTGCTCGTGGAGTCCGGCCGCTGGCCTGCCATGCTTGATGCGGTGCTGGTCGTTGACTGCCGCACCGAAACGCAGATCGCTCGCGTGATCGCGCGCAACGGATTGCCACGCGAGGCGGTGCAGGCCATCATCTCGGCCCAGGCCACACGTGCGGCACGGCTGGCAGCCGCCGACTGGGTGCTCTACAACGACGAGGCCATGACGATAGAGGCTTTGCGCGCATGCACCGATCGAATCTCTGCATGGTTCGGGCTATGATGCACGCCATGGCTTGGCCTGTGCGTGTAATTCAGCATGTGCACGACGTAGACAGCTGATTCCTGTGCACCCCGAGGAGCCCAGCAAGCGTGATCCTGTACGAATATCCTTTCAATGAGCGCCTGAGGACCTACCTCCGGTTGGAACAGCTATATCGCCGCCTGAGCGAGTTGCTGTCGCGCGCTCATTCCATCGATCACCATTTTGCGCTGGTCACCATCTTCGAGATCATGGACGTGGCGGCACGTACCGACCTGAAGACGGACGTGCTCAAGGACCTTGAGCGCCACAAAAGCCTGCTCGACAGCCTGCGCGGCAATCCCGACATTGCCGAGCACATGCTTGACCAGGTCTCACGCCATGTGGAGCAGTGCTTTGCCCAGCTCAATGCCCAAAACGGCAAGGCCGGCCAGACCCTGACTGAAAACGAGTGGCTGATGGCCGTGCGCAGCCGCATCGGCATCCCCGGCGGCACCTGCGGCTTCGACCTTCCTGCCTATCACGCCTGGCAGTTCCATGATCCCCAGATACGCCTGCGCGATCTGGAGGACTGGGCCAGCACCCTGACCCCGCTGGGTCAGTCGCTGCAATTGCTGCTCAAGCTGCTGCGCGAAACCGGCGTGCCGCAATGGGTGGCTGCCGAAAAAGGCGTGTTCCAGCAGGCCATGCCGCCCGGCCGCAGCTTTCAGCTGCTGCGCCTGCGCATAGACCCGTCGTTGAATCTGGTTCCGGAGATCAGCGGCAACCGCCTGCTGGTTTCGGTGCGCCTGCTCCGCCCCGAGAACGGCGCCAAGCCTCAACCCTGCAGCGAAGATGCCTCGTTCGAGGTCACGCTTTGCAGCTGATGGACAAGACGGCCGACATGCCCTCGAGCGCCCCCGCCCCCCAGCCCGCCAGCCTCTCTTCTGCCGGCCCCACGGTGCGCTGCCCGACCTGTGCAGGCCCCAGCTTGTTCGCACCAGCCAACCGTTTCCGCCCCTTCTGCAGCGAACGCTGCCGCCAGATCGACCTGGGCGCATGGGCCAATGAGGAATTCCGCGTGCCTGCACCGATGCCGCCCGAGGATGCGCCCTTCGGCGATCCTCGCACTGAGCCTTGATCAGGCCCGATCAGGCTTTCGGCTGGCCTGCCTCGTAGAACCCGGCATCGAAAGGCAGCCCGCGTTCCTCGCTCAGCCACTGCAGCACCGGATAGGCACCTGGCAGCACCGGATGCACCTGCAGCGGAAGTTGCTGCCAAGCCATCTGCTGGCCTTCACGCATCTCGAACTCCCCGCTCCAGCGCGTGACCTTGCACCAGTGCAGGCGCACCAGGGCATGTGGATAGTCATGCTCGGTCACCTTCCAGGCTTCAGCGGCTGCGATCTCTACGCCCAGCTCCTCTTGCAGCTCACGGCGCAAGGCCTGCTCCACGGTCTCGCCGGCTTCGATCTTGCCGCCCGGAAACTCCCAGTAGCCTGCATACGGCTTGCCCGGCGGACGACTGGTGATCAGCAACGCGCCATCGGACTCGCGAAGCAGCACGCCAACGGCGACTTCGGTGTGCTTGCGCCGCACTGGCGCCTGCGACTCGGCCGCCTCAGCGCGGGCCTTGGGGGAGATTTCTTTTTCAGTCACTTGATCTTTCGCAAAAAAGTCTGCCCAGCCCAGGGCCAGGCAGCAGGTGCTCAGAGCTCAGCCTCTTCAGCCAACCCCTGGACATCGGCGATGCCGGTCTGGCGCTGGTTCGGGCGCTCGGCACGGCCCGCATAGTCGCGCGCAAACTGGTGGGCCACGCGACCGCTGCGTGAACCGCGCTCCAGCGCCCAGACCAGGGCCTCCGGGCGTGCCGCCTCGATCGTGGCCTGGTCCAGGCCCAGGGCCTCCAGCCACTGTGCCACCACGCGCAGGTACTCATCCTGGCTGAACGGGTAGAAGCTCACCCACAGGCCGAAACGCTCGGACAGCGAGATTTTTTCCTCGATCACCTCTCCGGGATGCAGCTCCCCATCCTCGCCGCGCTGGTAGGTCAGATTCTCGGACTGGTACTCCGGCAGCAGATGGCGGCGATTGCTGGTCGCATAGACCAGCACGTTCGGGCTGGCGGCGCTGACCGATCCATCCAGAATGGACTTCATGGCCTTGTAGCCAGGCTCGCCTTCCTCAAAGCTCAGATCGTCGCAATAGATGATGAACTTCTCGGGCCGGCCGGCCACCACATCGACGATGTCGGGCAGGTCGGTCAGATCGGCCTTGTCCACCTCGATCAGGCGCAAGCCCTGCGACGCAAAGGCATGCAGGCAGGCACGGATCAGCGAGGATTTTCCCGTGCCGCGCGCGCCGGTGAGCAGCACGTTGTTGGCCGTGCGGCCGGTCACGAACTGCTCGGTGTTGCGCGCGATCTTGTCCTTTTGCACATCGATGTTCTGCAGGTCGGACAGCTGCATGGCGCCGACATGGCGCACGGGCTCCAGCAAACCGCAGCCGTTGGCGCGCTTGCGATAGCGCCAGGCGATGGAGGCACTCCAGTCGGCGGGGGATTGCAGCGGCTGGGGCAGGATGGCCTCGATGCGCTGCATCAGTTGCTCGGCGCGCTGCACGAGTTGCAGCAAGGGGGCGGCGACGGCTTCTGTGGGCAATGTCATGGATGTCTCTCGAATACGGATCTCACGGCCACCGACGCTGGATATGCCCGGGAATCGAGATGGATCTCATGCCAACGCCAGAGCTTTTGCGCGCCGGCCGCCATTGAAAGCTGGCAGCAGCCAGGCACAAGGCCTGCGGCTGCCGGCGGCACGGTGGGTGGAGAGTCAGGAGCGGTAGTCGGCGTTGATGCTCACGTAGTCGTGGCTCAGATCGCAGGTCCACACGGTCTGCTCGGCCTGCCCTCGGCCCAGTAGCACGCGCACGATGATCTCCTGCTGCTTCATCACGCGCTGGCCGTCTTCCTCCTGATAGGCAGGGTTGCGGCCGCCATTGACTGCGACATGCACATCGTTCAGGTACAGGTCGATCTTGGTCTGGTCCAGATCGTCGATGCTAGCATAGCCCACCGCCGCAAGGATGCGGCCCAGGTTCGGATCGCTGGCAAAGAACGCCGTCTTGACCAGGGGTGAATGCGCGATGGAATAGGCCACGAGGCGGCACTCGGCCTCGGTCTTGCCGCCCTCCACCTTGACGGTGATGAACTTGGTGGCGCCTTCGCCGTCGCGCACGATGGCCTGGGCCAGCAGGCGCGACACATCCAGCAATGCAGCCTTCAGGGCCAGGCCTTCGGCACTGGTCAGCGAAGTGATCTGCGCATTGCCGGCCTTGTGCGTGGCCACCAGCACGAAGGAGTCGTTGGTCGACGTGTCGCCGTCGATGGTCACGCGGTTGAACGATCCGTCGGCCAGTTCCTTGACCAGAGGCTGCAGCAGTTCGGGTGCGATGGCGGCGTCGGTGGCCAGAAAGCCCAGCATGGTCGCCATGTTGGGGCGAATCATGCCTGCACCCTTGCTGATGCCGGTGATGCTCACACGCTTGCCGCCAATATCCACGGCGCGGCTGAAGGCCTTGGGCAGGGTGTCGGTGGTCATGATGCCTTCGGCGGCCGTGCCCCAGTTGTCGGCCTTGGCTGCTGCGATGGCAGCTGGCAGGCCGGCGGCGATGCGATCCACGGGCAGCTCTTCCATGATCACGCCAGTGGAGAACGGCAGGATCTGCTCGGGCTTGAGCTGCAGCAGCGCAGCCAGATCCGCACAGGTGCGGCGCGCGCGCGCCAGTCCGTCAGCGCCGGTGCCGGCATTGGCATTGCCTGTGTTGATGACCATGGCACGGATGGCGCCGGACGTCTGGGCCAAGTGCTCGCGGCTGACCTGCACGGGCGCTGCGCAGAAACGGTTCTGCGTGAACACACCCGCCACCGAAGCGCCCTCGTCGAGCAGGAACACGGACAGGTCCTTGCGGTTGGCCTTGCGCACACCGGCTTCGGTGACGCCGATGCGAACGCCGTTGATCGCCAACAGGTCGGCGTGCACGGGAGCGGAGAGATTCACAGGCATTGAGGGGCTTCCTACAGTGAAAGAAAAACGCGCTCCATTATCGGAACAAACCGGGGCGGCACGTATTTCATCGACCTTAAAAAAGAAAACGGCACGGAGTGCATCCGTGCCGTTTTCCGTGTCTTGCGGCGTCTTACGACGCCGGCCGCATCACGACAGCTTGCCGTGGCACTGCTTGTACTTCTTGCCGCTGCCGCAGGGGCAGG
>JANDJZ010000743.1:0-14147 GCA_027943245.1 Acanthamoeba sp. SK_2022b | reverse complement strand
GGCCGGCTTGGCCTCCTTGAGGGGCGTCTGCTGCTTGCCGATCGCCTCAGGCACCGAGTCTCTTCGGGGGCGCTCCTCCGCTCCTCCGCGTTTCTCGTTCCTGCCCCATGTCCAGCCCCAATGAATGAAATGAAATATAAAAATTATATAATATAATAAAATAAATAATAAATAATAACAATAATAATAATTGTGGGAAAGGAAGAGGTGTGGTGGGGTGGGGGGGACAGGAGCTACGCACTGGTGGTTGTACTTGAGGTCGATCTCCTGTGCCATGCGCCAGCGGTCGGCGGGCGTGAGGGCCAGGTGGGTGACGAGCTCCTTCTTCTTCTCCCCCGCGACCTCCCTCTGCGCGTCCCGCTCTTCGATCTCGCCCTCGAGCTTCCTGCACCCCGCACATCATCATCATCATCACCACCACCATCAACATCAACATCCAGATGCCACGTCATGCATGCACGCCACCACCACTTGATGCAGCAACAAGAGAGAGAGAGAGAGAGAGAGGAGAGTACGAGAGCACGCGGGGAGGGGTCGTGGGCATGAAGGAGGCCGATGACGACGAGGAGGAGGAGGAGGAGGAGTCGAGGGTAAATTCGGTGATGTACTCCTTCAGCTCCTCCTTCTCGCCGCCCTCTTGGCCGTCGCTGTCCGACGAGCCCCTGAGCGGACTCCAGCCCCTGCTCCCCCCCCACCCAACCCAACCCAACCCAACCAATCCCGAACCGAAGAGGTTAGCCGGGCATGCAAGGGGGAGGGGGAGGGGGGTTTACCCGGCGGAGCGGTAGTCGTCGTAGGTGGGGGAGTGGCGGCGGCGGTAGGCCGTGTGCTTGCTGCCGCCGTCCTCCCCCGCGCGCCGCACGAGCGGGTCGGTCTTCTCCAGCAGCCGCTGGAACTTGAGCTTCCGCCTCTCCTTCCTCGGCAGCTGGCGCTGTCGTCGCCGTCGCCCCCCCCCCCAAACAACAACAACATCATCAACGCCACGTCAGCCTCTCGAACGCGTTGCCACCACCACCCCCCCTCCCCACTACGTACGACTTCGCTTTTGGCCTCCTGCTCCTTCTCGACGCGCTGCTGGTCGTGGAGGTCGAGCGAGCGGTGCTTGTAGTAGTCGTGGATGCGGTAGCGCGCGCCGAGGGCGTTCCACGCCTGCCGCTCCTCGCGCTCCTTCGCGCGCCGCTCCTTCTCCCGCTCGGCCTCGCGCTCCCGCCACTCCCTCCGGCTCAGCCCCGTCGCCGCCTCCGCCGCGCCCTTGGGCTTCTCCTCCTTTTCCTTTTCCTTTTCCTTTTCTTTCTCCTTTTCTTTCTCCTTTGGCTCCGACGCCTCCGCCGCCGGCGGGCGAGGGGCAGACGGGGCCGAGGCCGGCGTGGCCACGACCTGCTCGCCATAGTCGAGGCCCACGTTGCTATAGTCGACGCCCGCCTCCCCGCCCTTGCCCCTCTGTTGCTGCTGCTGCTGCTGTGTCTCCTGTCGCCCGTAGAAGCTCCTGCGGTTTGGTCATCGCCTCTGTCAGTGTCTCCTTCTCCCTTTCCCCAATGCTCTCTCTCTCTCTCTCTCTCTTCCGATTGGTGTGTGTGGTGGCGTGCCTGTCGTCGCTGTATTCCTTTTGGGTGGGCAGGAGGTAGTTGGCCTTCTCGTCGATCTGCTGCGCCACCAGAGCCACCACCTCGTGCTCCATGCCTTCACCACCACCCCAAAACCGCCGCCACAACGCTCCGCGCAAGTGAGTCGTCGTGTCGTGCACACACGTACGCACACGCGTGACGAGACCAACGCGTACGCTGTGTGGCACCGTGCAGGTTCTCGACGAGCATGTAGAAGCGCTCGTAGTTGAGAGCGTCGACCAGCTCCCGCTCGTCTTCATCCGATTCCTCTTCTGCCTTGATGGCCGCCCGCACGGCTGCGGTCGGCGCCGCGGGAATGATGTCGATCAGCGCCCGTCCGTCGAACCTGCGCGTTCACACACACACACACACACACACACACACACACACACACACACACACACACACACAAACGGCAGCCAGTCGCGCATGACGAAAGAGGAGAGGCGTGTGAGCACGTTTGTGCGAGGTGGTCTACCCCTCCTCTCCACCACGCGAGGCGGGCGTGGGCAAGCTTATATAAAGCAAAAAAACATATGAGTTGCGTGTACCGACCGGTCCACCATCAGGTCCGAGCCGTCCTTCCACGGCATTCTACATCGCAGCAGCCACCACCCACCCACCCACCAACGCAGAGTGTGTCAGTAGCAACAAAATAAGCAGGCAACTCGACTCAGAGTAGCGGACAACGCGGTGAGAAGGTGGTAAGTGCGTACAGGCTGTCGCCGGCCTCGAGAAGGCGGTACTGGGTGGTGTCGTAGTTGATGCTCGCCGGCAGCCCCACGACGCTGAAAGCTCTCATCGGGTCCCCGAACTGCGGTGCGAGATTGGAGGCTCAAGATGGAGCACCCCCCTTGAATTAAACGATTTTTTGGGTTACCCTACCTTCTCAGCAAAGTACGCGGCCTTGCGTTCGGCGCGCTTCTTGTGGTCGAACATAATCCCCTGGATTTTGCGCTCCTGCTCTCGACATGCCTTCCACATGTTGATGGCTGCCTCCGCCGGCCTTGGCCCAACACTTGAGCTTTTTTGTGGAACGCCTTTCTTGTTTTTATAATGAGAAATAAATAGAGAAAACAAGGAGAAAATGAAAATTGGCCAAGCAAGGTGAACGGTGATGGATAGATTTGGCTGCAGGGGTGAGGGCGCTTGGGGGCCCCACGTTCACTTGGCCTTGCCGCGAATGCGGGTCTTGTCGGGCAGGCGTAGGGGCGCGCGGAGGGTGAACACGCGCAAGCCGGAGCCGGAGCCGGCGGCGGCGGCGGGCTCCCCCTCGTCGTCGGCCTTGGCGGCGGCGGCCTTCTTGCTCACGCCGCTCCTGCAGCCGATGGAGATGAGGTACTGCTGGCACTTCTTGCCCTCGAGCTCCAACGCCGCCGAGAGGGTGGCGATGTCGAGGCGGAACTCGGAGGCGTGCAGGAGGAGGATGATGATGTAGGTCGTCATGCGGGTCGTGCCCAGCGTCGACGAGCGGAAGCGCCGGCCTTCGCCGTCGGCAAAGAGGGGCAGGAAGTGGCGCACGGTCTCCTCCGACAGCACGCCGCTGACGGCGTCCTTGGCATCTCCGAGCATGAACATCCCGCGCTTGTTCGTGATGAAGCTGCGCAGCTTCATCAGCGCCCCGATCAGCGCCAGCAATCGGCCCTGCGTGGTGGCAATGGTGAGAAAGAGAGAGAGAGAGAGAGAGGACAGCACAGCCCGCTGCCACACGATCAGCTGGTGGAAGGGGGTCTGGCGCACCTGGCGTTCCTGCTCGCCGAGGAGGAGGTCCCTGAGGCCTTTGACGCGCTCCGCGACGTAGCTGCCGTACTTCTTGGCGATGGCGGAGAACTGGGCGGGGTCCTTGGCGGCCTTGATGAGGGGCGTGGGGTCGATCTGGCCCAGGAAGTCGAAGGGGACGACGTCGCCCAGCGGGTAGATCTCCGACACCGTGTCCGTGAACGCGTTGTAGGGCGGCAACTCGGGGTATAGCTGAAGATAAATACAGAGAAATAGAGATAGAAATAGAGATAGAGATACGTGTGTTAGCGCGTACAACGCACACGAACAGGTGATAAAATAGAACTATTAATAAATGAATAAATGAATAAATAAATAAAAAGAGGCCAGTGTCGAACCTCGGTGCTGCCTTGGGCGTCGGACGTGGCCTTCTGGGCAGCCTTGTCGTCGATGGTGGACATGATGTCGCCCGCGTGTGACACCGAACCTGGCGACGCATTTCGTTACATCGAGGGACCGCATGCGGGCTGGAGCCAGGAGCGACAGAAGGGAGAGATGGGGGGGGGGCAAGCCAAAAGGAGCGCGCGTAGAGGTACCGGTGACGATCTGGTTGGCCATGGTGGAGTGCACCTGCGACCGCTTCTTCTTGCTGCCGAAGCGCTCGATGAGGGAGCGTCGCTGCTCGCCATACGAGCGCTCGTCGTCATCGGCCTGGAGGTAGGCGCCGCCCAAGTCAGCGGATGCGCGTGAGTGGGAGGGGCGGGCGAGCATGATGAGGGGGCTGTACATCGGTGGGGAGCGTCGGAGTGTAGCCCTTGATCTGCTGCTGCATGTGATAGAAGTTGGCGACGGGCACCATTCTGGCCTTGTTGGTGGTCCTGTCCACCGCCATGATGTAGTACCTGCCAGCACAAGCGCACAGAAGGGAATCGTGAGCCACGCCGGCGTGGGCTGTAGAGGCAAAAATAATGAAATAATAATAATAAAAAGAGGGACAGAGGACTCACTTGGAGGGATTGCGAGCGACGGGCTGACCGAGGTAGAGCATCTTGTCCGTCTCGGCCACAAGCATCTTCTTCGTTCGCAGGATGCCCTTGTTTTCCCACATGCCGAACGCGATGCCGCCCTCTTTGTTGTGCAGACTCGCAACCGGAGGTGGCGCGTTCGGGAAGCAAGCTGTAGAGCATTATCAGAGCATTATCAGTTAAATTCGAAAGAAGTGCAGAGCTAATCAAAGTGTCTCAGAGGTTAATCAATTGAATTGTGTTGCGATTTTTTCTGAAAATTGCGGCAAAAAAAAGCGAAACGAGATTAAAGGAGGAATTTTTGAGATGGTACCTAGGATTGGAGCGACAGCTGGCTTGCTCGTTTCAAGCGTTATCGACAGTCGTTGGCGCTTCCGACGGTCCGCCGATGAAACCGGTTCATTTTCGTCAGATTTGTGAGCCTTCTCCTTGCCCTTCTCCTTGACCGGCTTGGTTTGTTCTTCAAACTTTCTCTTCGACTTAGTGGTGGGTTCTTCCAGTTCCATAACATCCTTGTCTGTAGATTCTGCCTTCTTCTCCTTAATCTTCTTTGTCGATGACGATTTCTTTCCGCTCGGAGATGAAGCTCCGTTGGCGGGCGTAGCGACGGTGGCGCTCGAAGAACTTCTCTTCTTCTTTTTCTTCTTGTCAGGTGTGGATGCCACCACTGGTTTTGCCACCACCGCAGTGTCCGCCATCTTGGGTTTGTGTTCTTTTGGTGTTATCTTTTTCTTCCACCTTTGTTCGTTTGGGAAATGATTTTTTTTTATCCTTTGTTTAAATCAAAAAAACTCATATATACAGCCCATCGTCCACAGTGGCTGAGGTTTCCGCAACGTGCTTAGGCAAGATGTCCTGCAGCTCCTTGATTTGAATTTCCCGCTTTAGGATCACGGCTTTGTTTTCTGCATTGAATAGAAATTAGTCTCTTAAGTCAGATGAGAAAGGCGAATGGGAGAATGGACCTTCAATAGCATCTGCAAAGTCTTTGTCATATTCCTCAGCGAGCGCTTCTTGTAGCTCAGCGTTGGATCGCGTGAGATGCTTAATCTGATTGCGCAGCTCCTTGATCTGCGCCTGCACAACTTCCACCTGGTCGCCAGCCACCGTCGTTTGTGTGGCAGATCTTCCTGGCGGGGCCTGGTTGCGGAAGTCAGTCAGCGTCACGCCAGGCATCACCTGCCGCTCTTCAGGCTGCTCCATCTCGTGTTGTATTTTGCACCTCTCTTGAGCTGGAAAAAGGGCGCCTTTTATTTGGGGAGTTTTCGTCAAACGCCCACGCCTTGGAGATGGCGCGTAGAGGCGGTGCATGCCTCTTGTTCGGTTCCTCTGTTTCGAGACGGCCAGCATGCATAGCAACGTTGCAGGCTAATCGATCTCTGGAGCCTTTGCTCGCCTCTTCTAGACGCCTTTTCTCTTCATCTCCACCAAAATCGCACAGTGCAGCCTCGTCCTGGGCTCTTCCTCATGGCAAAGATACTGGCGTGCGCATTTGGAACAGCATCACGGCAAGCGAGGCACCTCTCATCTCTACCTCCGCCACAAATACGCTTTCCTGGTATTGCCCCTCCCCTCTCTCCATCAATCAAGGGCCCCTCGCCCCTAACCGCCACAGGTACACTTGCGGGCCGACCGTCTACGACGTGTCCCACCTGGGCCACGCGAGGTGCGACTGGCCCACACTTTGTTCTTCGTTCCAGGCAAGCGCACACGCTCTGGCTCACCTCCACCCCCCTGCACGTGGTCAGAACCTACGTGACGGTGGACATCATACTGCGGACATTGCGCGAGTACTTTGGGGTAAACGCTTGGCATGTCCTCAACATCACCGACGTGGACGACAAGATCATCAAGCGAGTACACCACCCCACGCCTTGGCTTCGCTGCCTCGAGGCCCTCACCGCTTTCACACACCCCAGTCGAACGAAGCGGGCGTGCCGCCGTCGGAGCTGAGCCAGAGGTTCGAGCGCGAGTTCTTTCGTGACATGGCCGCGCTGGGCGTCGAGCCGCCCTCCACCGTGCTGCGGGTCAGCGAGCACATCGAGGAGGTACTCGTGGCTCCCCACCGGTGATGTCGCTCTCCCCGACCTCTGGCGAGTGATGCCGCCCGCCCTCTCTCTCTCTCTCTCTTCTTACACCTCCACCACCGCCCCAGGTGGTGCAGTTCATTCGCAAGCTGGAGAGCGATGGCGTGGCCTACGCCACGCCGTCGGGGGTCTACTTCGATACGCAGCGATTCAGCGGGTCGCACAGCTTCAAGATGGCTCCCGCGTTCGAGGATGGTCTCGAAGGTCCGCCGGCCAAACTCTCTCCCCTCCATTCGCCATCGGTGATCGCCGCCTTCTCGCTCTCACGCACAACAACGCGCGCGCGTGCGCAATTGCCTGGGCCTCCTTCATCAGAGAGCGGCGAAGAGGTAGGAGGGGGCAGGGACAAGAAGAACGTGCGCGATTTTGCCCTCTGGAAGGCCGCCAAGGAGGGCGAGCCTTCGTGGGCCTCCCCCTGGGGCCACGGCCGGCCGGGCTGGCACATCGAGTGCTCCGCCATGTGCACGTACGCAATGCCTCTCTCTCTCTCTCTCTCTCCCTCCCTCCCTCCCCCCCCTCTCTACTACACGGCGCTCGTTGTCTCGGCGCTCTCGTCCATCTCTCATCCATTCCCAACAGATCGCTGTTCGGGTCGAACCTGGACGTCCACGCCGGCGGCATCGACCTCAAGTTCCCTCACCACTGCAACGAAGTTGCGCAATGCGAGGCCTTCCATGGCTCGCAGCAGGTGCGCTTCCACGCTCTCTCTCTCTCTCTCTCTCGCTCTCTCCCCCCCCTCTCCGTTCCATCGCCATCGTCGCACTTGCGTGGAGCTCACCTCCGAGCGATGCTCCCTTCCCAGTGGGGCAACTATTTCGTTCACGTTGGGCATCTGCACATCGCGGGCCTCAAGATGTCCAAGTCGCTCAAAAACTTCGTCTCCATCCAGGACTACTTGAACAAGTACACCGGTACGCCTCCCCCCCAACCCCCCCGCGGCGGCGATTGATTTGCGATTTGCCTGCGCTTTCCACACGCCCTACGGCGCTGGCCTCACCGGGGGGGGGGAGCTCCCCTGGTCAGGCCGGCAGTTTAGGATCTTTTGTCTGCTGCACGGCTATGGCAAGCCGGTCGACTACTCGGAGGAGCACATGCAGCACTCGGTACGCAGCCTGCGTCTCCGCATGACACAACTCCAACCACTAAGCGTCTCGAGCGTGTGTGTGCGTGCGTGCGATGCGCTCGCAGGTCTTGCCTGTGGAGAAGCGCTTGGACGACTTTTTGGCGCTTTTGTACGCTCGGACGAGGCAGGCCGGTCGAGACGTCAACGGTTTCAAGTGGGGCGATGCCGAGAAAGCGCTCCAGCGCGATGTGCTGACGTGTGAGGTTAGCGCCCATCGCTTTTTGCCTCTGCCTTCCCGTAGTTGTCACTTGGACGGCTTCAGATTCGCCGTGTGTCAACGTTTGCAACGCTCGAGGCGCACTCGCACTCCCCCCTCGCACCCGCGTTCATTCCCACTCACGCCTCCAACAGCACAAGGTGAGGGAGAGCCTGGCCAGCAACATCGACACCGAGGGCGCGCTCGCGAGCGTGCTCGACCTGGTGACCAGAGGACACGCCTACCTGCAGGCAGGCCCCGCTCCCTTCTATCTCTCTTTCGTGGCCTGCCCTGTCTGTTGTGCTTTCCCGTCGAACGAGATCTCGCTCACTCCACTCACCCACACACGCACACACGCACAGGCGTCTTCGGCCCCGCGCACCGAGCTGCTCGCATCTCTGTCGCGGGCCGTGAGCAGACCGCTGCACGTGTTCGGCGTGCTTCCGCAGGGAGGAGGAGGAGACGGTGCTGCAGCGAGCAAGGAGGCCGATATACTGGACGCGCTGGCTCGCTTCCGGCAGCAGGTCACCTGTCATCTCCGCTTCTCTTTCTCTCTCTCTCTCTCTCTCCGTGTGTGTGTGTATGCCTCCTCCTTGTCGGGGAGAGCACCTCTTGACAACGCGAGTGCCTGTCCCGCGCCCCAAAATCAACAAGCAGGTGAGGAAAACGGCGATCTCCTCGGCCAACGTGAAGAAGGACGTGCTCTCGCTTTGCGACCAGCTCAGGGACAAAGATCTGCCTGCGGTGGGGTACAGGCTGGAGGTTCGCCACCCACGTGCGCCTCCAAGGCAGCCCGTGCTCCCCCCTCGCTTCTTATCCGTTTCTCACAATCTCTTTCTCTCTCTCTCTCTCTCCCCGTGCGCCCACGCATGCAGGACGATCCCAAGGCAGGGAGCCTATGGAAGAGGGCCCAATAAAATCCCCCCAATCCGGTCACACCTATCGCCATCACTCGCCTCCCGTTGCTACACGCAGACCCTTCTTTGCGCCGGCAGCGAGGCTCCCCGCGTTCCGTGTCCTTCGCCTTGCGCTCGGCCCCTTGCAACGTTGACCGCGCCGTTACCCCGCTCCTCTCTCTATCTCTCTCTCTCCACCTCGTCTTTCTGCAGAAGGAGGCCTCCTCTGCATCTGCGGTGTCGCGATACCCCCCCCCCACCCATGTGGCATGTGCAACCGCGCGCGTGGGGAGATCCCCGCTAGATCAGCGGCCACGATGACAACCCTGCAGCTGTGTGGGGCGCTCAGGTTCGTCACCCGCTGTCTTTTCGCCCTCGGTTCTGCGAAGGCCCGCCAGGACCGGGGAGGCGCTCACAGGCCGTGTGTAACCGGCAGGGGAGGGGCCCGTTTTTGAGTGCGGGCAGCGAGTGGACCGCAGACAGACGGCGACCGGGCCGAATTCTGCAGAATTCCAGGCCCTGACGAGCGGGTGACGTGCGCCTGCCGGCCAATCGCGCGGGCCCGCGTCAGGCCTGCGACTCGACCGGGATTGGCTCGTCCCGCGGTCTGGCGCGGATAAGGTCAGGGCGCCCCCTCGTTCCCCTCGGATTTCTGGGCAAGTGGGGCGGGCCCGTAATCTGTTCGGCTATCTCTCTCTCTCTCGGCCGCCGGAAGCGGTCCGGGCGCGCGGATCATGACGCATCCGCGCTCGCGTGTTCCGTGTGTCTTCGGCGCGCGGGGGGGGTGGGGGGGTGGCGGTGGTCTGACGTCTTATTCACTTATTCGTCTGCAGAGCGAGCGAGCGAGAGCTTGAAGAGTGACTTGTACCACGGCCACGAGTCGCTCACCCCCCCCCTCCACCTGCCACCCCCACCTCTGCAAGCCCCACTCTCCCCGACGCGATGAACTCTGTGGCCGCGACCAGCACGGCGGCCAACGTGCGCACGTGGGCGGGCCACCGACAGGCCTTCCCGCTGGGCCAGTCGCACACGCCGCTGACGTCGATGCCCACGCTCGGCCGAGCGCTCACCGACGGCAACCTCAGCGAGGTGGGCTTCGTCAACTCCTTCCTCCAGCACTTGGCCCAGCAGTCCGGGCCCGTCGAGGACGAGGACGACTCGGACGAGGACGCCAAGTACGAGGAGGAGGACGAGGACGCGGCCAGGGAGTACGAGGACGACGAGGACTACTACGCCCGCAACAAGAAGCGCCGCTCGCGCTGGCGCGCCAACTACCCCAAGATCAAGAAGCCCAAGCGCCCCACCGGCGGCGGCGGCGGCGACGCGCTGGCCTCGGCCTCTGCCGCGCGCCGCCGCGCGAGCGTGAGCATCACCGCCAGCAACTACCACGCCGCCGGCGCGCCTCGGAGGGAACAGCGGTCCAACTCGGTCTCGTCCTACTTTGCCATGCGCAACAGCGAGAGCAACAACACCAACAACAACCACCACCATCACCACTACAACACCGGCGGCGGAGGTGGCAGCAGCAGCAACAGCAGCAGCAGCAACAACAGCAGCCCCGCGCTGCCGTCTCCTTCGTCGGCCTTTGGCTGTGACTACATCGACCCTCGCCTCTGCCCACCGCCAGACCACCAGCAGCAGCATCAGCAGCACTACCAGCAGCAGCAGCAGCAGCAGGCCTACTCGCACGGCGCACGCGCCGACTTGGAGCAGCCCGAGTGGATGGCCGCCCCCTCGCTGGCGTCCTGCGGCGGCCCGGCGGGCCACGACGACCTGCTGCCGGCGGTGCCCAGCCCGCCGCCGCTCTACCCGGTCGGCCTCCCCTCCATCCAGCCCTTCTACCCCCCGCCTCCCCACCCCCACCCCCACCTCCAGCGCTCGGCCTCGTCTCCCGCCGTCCTCCCGCCCTCCTACGCCGCCGCCGGCGCCGCCTTCTACTCGCCCGCCCGCGCCGTCGGCGATTACCACTCGCCCCAGCAGCAGCAGCTGCCCGCCTCGGCGTGGATGCCTCCCCCTGCGCCGATCCCCGTCAAGACGACGTCGGCCATGAGCGAGGAGGACGAGGAGGAGGAGGAGGTCCTCTTGGACTCCTCCACCGCGCAGCAGCAGCAGCTCGACTACGCGTCGGCCGGGGCTCCGTCGACGGACGACGAGGGGTCGTGGCTGGAGGACCTGCTGCGCCTGGAGCAGCCCTCGTCGGCGGCCGACAGCTCGTCGTTCCCCTCCACGCCCCTCTCGCCGGCGACCGCGTTGGGCCCCGCCGCCCACGGCCACCCCCACAACGCGCACGGCCAGCACCAGCAGGCCTCGGCCAAGGACGCCTTCTACGCCGAGCTCTTTGGCTACTGACGTGGCCCCACCACCACCACCGCCACCTGATCGCTGCGCCGGGCTTGGCTCTTCTCTGCACATAAGACCTCCCCCCTCCCGTTCGTCTCTTGCACATACGACCTCCCCTTCCCTCCCTCCTCCTCCTCCTCCTCGACGTGCTCCCTTATCGACGTGTGCCCGATGGCGCCCCGATCACGACACCACCCATCCCGTTTCCTGACACGCCGTCTGTGTGGAATCCTCTCTCTCTCTCTCTCTCTTCTCTCTCTCACTCTCTTGTAAAGCTTTCCCGCTCTGTAGCATCGTCACACCACCTGCGCACTCCAATGTAATCAAGCTTCGCTTCCCCCCTTCATCGACGCCTGCTGGGGAGCAGCGGCTCCCCTCGGCGGGCGGCAAGTTGTGTGTGTGTGTGTGTGAGAGAGAGGAGGAGGAGGTCACAAAGGGGGGGTTTATGGGCATGTGTGTGTACAGCTGGTAGCAGATTCCGTGCTTAGGCGCTGTTGGCGGTGGTAGAAGAAGAGGAGGAGGAGGGAAGGACGGATTCGGGAAGGCGGTGGTGGTAGACGTATGTGTTGAGAGCGGAGCGGAGGGCCGAAGGGACGCGCGTGCGCCACCAGGCCACACGATTGAGGCTTGCGAGATCGGCCAGGGTGGTCACTCCGCGCTCTTGCTCCAAACGATGAATGGCAGCATTCCATTTAGCCCACACTTTCTCCGCCTGCTTCGCGGGCACCCGGCCTTCTCGGGCGGCCGACTTGAAGAGGCCCTGCACCACTGTTCGCAGGCTCGCTCCGCGGGCGACATCATCATCGACTGCGACATGGCCGGGGTACATGACCTGGTAGATGTTCTCCCGCGTCAACCCCTCTTGGCCTGACTGCTCCAGGCTCGGAGGGTTGCCAGGAATCCAGGGTGTGCTGCTGCCACCTTCCGTGAGCGTCGTCGAGGTATAGAATCGGGGCGATGCAGCGGAAATCGGAAAAAATGCGCCCCTCGAATTGAATAGAGGACGTGCAGCTCCTGCCAGCGCAGATCCCCGGAGGCAACCAAAGTTCGCGATGCTGCCGCGCACACCCACTCGCTGAATCATCATAGTCTCTTCGGCTTCTCTCGAATTCCTTTGTGGCCACAGATGGAATTAAGATCGGACTTTTTTGTCTTTACTTCGCCTGCGCTATTTATTTCTCTTTTTTTCTTTCTATTTTTGGCGGGAAAACAGGGAAATTGGCTGTAGTGTTGCCGTCTCTAGATGGAAACGGAGACGGCCAAGGCCTGTACAGCTGCCCCACCCATCACCATCACCAGTGTGGAAGGTGTGACCAAGGAGGCTATCCTCGACGTTACAGGTCCTCTCCCCTCGTGTGCCGCCCCTGCCTCCGTCACTATTAACTTACGGGCGCAAAGGCACAAAGAGCACGAATGAAGTGGTGGTTTTCAAGCGGCCCATAAGCCCCACGGCTCACCGCAAGCGGCCAGCACCGGCACCGACAGCCACCGCGGCGGAAAGACAGAACCAGGTGCGATAAAAGCTCGTCTCCAACAGGCCTCTACACGCAAGTAGAACTTTGCTCACATGGGCGATGGCGCAGCTCGCGGGCATGAGGAAGCTGATGGCCTTCAAGAGGCTCAAACGCTCCAAGAAGTACGTCGTGGCCCCTGTAGCGCCACCCCCGGTGCAACAACCGGGCAGCACAGGGAAGGCGGCCTACATCTACTCTCGCGAGGCTACGGACGCCGCAGGTACACCCGCCTCCCCGGGTGAGCCCACGTGTGCATGCCCCCCTCCCCCCCTTCTAACGTGAGCACGCGGCCAGACCTGCTCCCGGTCAACAAGGGCAAGGCCGAGCGGACGCATGCGCTGGCGGCAGCGTACGGCCTGCTGCGGCCATCCCTGGTGCGGCTGATCGCGCCACAGGAGGCCACCCTGCAGCAGTTGACCGAATTCCACGACGCCGACTACCTCGAGCGCCTCACCGCCACCAAGCCACAGCCCAAGCCCAAGCCCCCGCAAAGGAGGAACCTGTTTGGCATGAAGATGGACGGTATCCGCTCACCCCCCCCCCCTTGCAACTCTTGGTGGTGTCGCTCTTTCCCGCGAAAGAGAGAGAGAGAGAGAGGTGAAGAGAGAGAGAGAGAGAGAGAGTGGATGACTTATCTCTTTTGTGCAGCAGTCAAGAAGAAGAAGAAGCGAAGGCAGAAACAGAAGGAAAAGAAGAAGCGGTCGAGTGATGAGGATAGCGACGACAGCAACGACGATAGCTCCACGAGCAGTAGCAGCAGCAGCAGCAGCAGCTCCAGCTCCAGCTCCAGCGACAGCAGCGAGGAGGAGGTTCGGGAAGGCGACGAGGAGTTTGGCCTGCAACACGACTGCACGCCCTTCCCAGGGCACGTCCTCCCCTCTCCCCCCCCCATTGGACAAGTCGTGAGCGTGGGGCGTGTCCGTCTGTCCGTCTGACCTCCCCTGGCGGCGATTCGTCACGCTTCTCCCCTCCCCTCTCCAGGGTGTTCCGACATGCTGCCATGCTCGCGGGAGGTACGCCCATGCCCGATAGCTGACCCTCAACAATGCACCGCTCGCTCATCGTCTTTTGCGCGCTTGTTTTCCTCACAGCCACGATCGCCGCCTGCGAAGAGCTCAAGGCCCGGCGCAGCGCCATCGCCATGAACTGGATGGGCGGGCGACATCGTACGCTTTCCCTCTCCCTTCGTATTTGTGGTTGATGTTCCGTATGTTCTGGTCGCCTCTCCCCCTCACGACGTGTCCCTCATTCGCGCGCACACAAACGCAGATGCCAAAAAGTGCGCACCGCTGGGCTTCATCTTCTTCTTTCTATGACTCTTGTGTGTTCATCACATGGCGGGTCACACACATCACACACACACACACACACACACACACACACACACACACACACACACACACACACACACACACAACACAATACAGGGATGAGGCAGCTGGGTTTTGTTACGTCAATGACATCGTTCTCGCGATCCTCTCGCTGATGGGCTCCTTCCCCCGAGTCCTCTACATAGACATCGACATCCACCACGGCGTACGCGCCCCCCCCCCCTCCGCTCTCCCCTCCTTGCCAGAGTGGCCGGCAGTGACCGTCAGCCCGCTCGCGGTCCACAGGACGGTGTAGAGGAAGCGTTCTATTAC
>JANDJZ010000742.1:0-10596 GCA_027943245.1 Acanthamoeba sp. SK_2022b | reverse complement strand
GGCGCGGTACAGGAAGCCATTGAGGAGGTGGTGGGCTCGCAGGAGCACATGGGCGAGCGGATGCCCAAGTCGTACATGGCCCTCGAGCGCGCGCTCATCGCCGAACGTGGCAAACGGGTGCCGCCCGTCCTCTCCTGGGAGGAGTTCCGCGAAGTTGCCAAGCGCTGTGGCGTTGACGACGACTTGGGTATCTCCTCTTCTCCGTCTATTCCTCTTCACCACCACCTCATCACCACCATGTCGGGTATTTGGTGAACAGGAGATTCGGAGCTACCGCCACCGCCCCCGATCGTCAACAAGAAGCTCAAGGGGCGCAGGCGCAGGGAAGAGGACAAGCGTGCCAAGAGCAGCGACCTCTACGCCGCCACACAATTGCTGCACAACTTGGGCTCCCTCGTACGTCCGGATAAATGATACATTTTATTATAATTACACTTGTTTTATTTTATTTTATTATCTTGGCTAAAATTGTTGAATAATATCAGGTGCATTTTGGAAACGACGAGAAGCTGAGGAACATCGTGGTGCTCGATCCGCAATGGCTCACCAAGGTGATGGCCACGGTGTTCACGACCAAGCAGTCCTTCTCCAAGAACGGCATCCTGCCCCACTCCAACCTCTCGCAGATCTGGCGACCCCCGTCATTTCCGCCCGAGCTGCACCCGTTCCTCATCAAGCTCCTCCACCAGTTCGACATTGCCATCACGCTCAGCCCCAAGGACACCTCGGAGAAGTTCAGTTTGCTTCCGTCGCTGCTGCCCGACAACCCGCCCGACGACCTGCAGTCGCTGTGGCCCATGCGGAAGCAGCCCGGGGACATGCCCGAGTGCATCGAGTTTGGCCGCAACTACCAGTTCGACTTCATTCCCAAGGGCTTCTTCGCCAAGATCATGGTCCGCCTACTCTCGCTCAACCTCCAGGCTACCTGCTACTGGCGGTATGCGCATCTCTCCTTCTACCACACGCACACACACTCAACGGTATTGATGGCTGTGATGACGATGTTAGGTACGGCATGGTGGCGGTGGTGGATAATGACAAGATCGCCATGGAGTGGTCGGAGAGGTCCAAGGTGATCAAGATCTCCCTCCGAACCAGCAAGGACAAGTACGCGCGCTTCTGCCTTCTCCTCCCAACGTCTTCACACTTAACCGGCCATTGGCAGGCTCAACGCGGGGAGCAACAATCGGTCGCTATACTCGCTCGCGGTCGGCTGCGCCGATTCGCTAGTGGAGGACTGGTACCATTTGAAGGTCACACTCTCGCCAGCCTGGTTGATGTTATTTTCTTTTATTTATTTATGTATCCATTTATTCAAATAAGTGATTTATTAATCAATTGGTTGGGCTGACGAAACACGACCCGTTAATGGTTGTAGACCAAGGTGATGGTGCCGTGCGTGCACTGTCTTGAGTGGGGCAAGAAGCGACCGACCATGTTCGGCCTCGAGGAATGCCGGTACTGCACACCTCCATTCTTGTTCGCGCTGGTTCGGTTTTCACTGACTTTGTCGCGGTCGTCGTGTTTGCGCGATGCAAGACTGGCGGTTATGCGCGGGGAGAGCTACGCCTATTGCACGCCAGTCATCGCCGTTCGCTACGACCACCTCGTGCCAGACATCGCCCTCACCGACGTCGCCCAAAAGTACGGCCAAACATAATCTGTCGCTATGTGATTTGTCTTTGTTTTAGTTTTGGAATTTTTTTATTTTTGAATTTTTATTTTTGTCTATTCTATCAAGTTTGCAACGCTCACAGTTCTGCACTTTCCGCACAGCAAAATCAACTTTGAAAATCTGGACATCAAGGAGAAGATCGGCGAGGGGTCCTTTTCGGTGGTCTACAAGGGAACCTACAACAACGAAGAGGTGCTCCTTCACACATACCACACTTGATGTCCATACAACAAATCGGTGGTTGATGCGCAATTGAGTTAACGTGGAACGTGCCCTTCTATGATAGGTCGCCGTGAAGCGGCTGAAGTTCAACGACGAGAAGATCCGAGAGAACCGACTCTTAAAGGCCTTCGACGAATTCAGAAACGAAGTCTTGCTCATGAGGTAACACCCCTTCTATCCCTTCCACATCTGATGTCCGCACCGCCATACTCACTATCGGGGCAACAGCGGCCTGAAGCACTCGAACATCATCACGATGACTGGATTCTGCACCAAGCCCTCCTACTGCATTGTCACTGAGTTTGTCAGCGGCGGAACGTACGTTCCTTGCTACGGGAATGCGAGCGTGTGTGTGTGTGTGTGTGTGTGTGTGTGTGTGTGTGTGTGTGTGTGTGTGTGTGTGTGTGTGTGTGTGTGTGAGAGAGAGAGAGAGAGAGAGAGATGACTCACGTGACCCTGCCTTAGGCTCTTGGAACTGCTGCAGAACGAGGAGAGCGTGATCGATTGGTCGCTGCGCCTCCGGATTGCCAAGGACATCGCCAAGGGCGTCGCATTCCTTCACAGCTGCTCGCCCTCCATTGTCCACCGCGATCTTAAGAGCCCCAACGTCCTGGTATATTTTCGCGCATGTGCGTGTGCGCTTGTGCGTCTGCGTGTGGCTCACAAGTTGGATTGGTCGCAGTTGGTGTCGCTGGACGACGACGCGCCGGTGCTGGCCAAGATCGCCGACTTTGGGCTGTCCGCGGCGATGATGCAATCGGCCATGGGGCGCAAGGTGGACTGCCCCGTGTGGCTCGCGCCGGAGGTCATGCGCAATCAGGAGTACACGACCAAGGCCGACGTCTATTCGATGGGCATCATCCTATGGGAGCTCCTCACCAAGCAGCAGAAGCTCTTCTCCGAGGTACACAAACTCCAGAGAAGTTGGAGTTGAAACGGAGCTCTGCGGCTCTTGGGGCTACAAACGCCAACACGCGATGCGTTGGTGTTCGTTGCGGTGCAGGTCAAGTTCATGATTCAGCTGGAAGACCGGATCCTCACCGGCGAGCGCCCGCCCATTCCCGACGACTGCGTCCCCGCCTACAGGCAGCTCATCGAAGACTGCTGGAACGTACGGCCCAGCAGCCTGATCTCGAACCACCTATCGGCTGCGACTCGTTCAAACTAACACATTTAATCTTTATTTTATTTTTTTTATATTATTATTTTATTTTGGACTTTTTTAATCGTATTGCAGCACGAGCCGGAGAAGCGACCCAACATGGACAACGTCGTCGTGCGGCTGCAGGCCCTGCTCGCCGAGCTCTGCCCCGAGGCCGCTGAATACGACAAGGCGGTGCTACATCGGGAAAGCGAGGCCCTCAGCGCCGCCGTCGCCGACGGCAGCGACCGGGCGGAGGGCATCCTGTCGGACATCGCGTCACCGTCCACTTCGCTCGCCGTGCCTGGGGCTGGGCTCTCCATCTCCCACACGGGGATCGCGCGCAACCTCTCGACGACCGCCGGAGGCAACCCGCTCTCGCTCAGCTCCCCGCCCGCGCCCATGTCATCGTCCTCCTCCAGATCGGCGCTAACGCCGACGTTCGACCCGACGTCGATGCCCGCGGCGGCCTCGGCTCACTTCCCCTACTTTGCTCTTCAGAATCCGGCGGCGTTCTTCCCTCGGCTCTACTCGGCTGACTCGCCCACCTCTCCGGCGCCGTCCGACGCGTCGTCGGTCATGTTCTCCGCGTCGACCTCGCCCATGTCATCGTCGTCGACAACGACGCCGGTGCAGCTGTCGTCGTATCCCTACTTCTCTTCGCCCTATCCGTTCCCGTTCCCCATGCCGTCGCCCTACCTGCCACCGTTCCCGCCACCGTTCCCGGCCGGCACCCACTCACACGCCCTCGCCCTCGCCAAGGACGACCCCCTCCACTGGACCAGCGACAGGTGCGACCTGCCCTCCCCCTCTCTTCCGTGTGATTCGTACCGCGCTCTCACCTGCACCGCACACCAGGGTCGGGGTGTGGTTGGATCGGGTCGAGTTCGGTCAGTACAAGGGCGCGCTCAAGAAGTTCAACGGGCGGGCGCTCATCCGGCTAACGGAGGAGCAGGTGGAGAAGCTGACCAGCGACAAGGCCGACGCCATCCTCCTCTTCCAGCAGATCCAGGTTTTGCCCCTTTCCCCACCCACAGACGACACCTCAACTCACACTCTCCACCGTTTCGCCCACAGGACCTTCGCGACCTCTCCCTCTACTGCTCCATCCACCAGGCCATGGGCGGGTCACTGCCGGGACCTTAGCAGTTAAAAAAAAGTGTGAAAAAGCGCACCTTGCTGCAAAAGTCTGAATAGAGGTGACATTTTCCCACTCGTGTGAACGTGTTCACGATCAAGTTCACCAAACACCACGGACAGAGGACGTAAAAGTCCAGCGAGGAGATGAAAAGGTGTAGGTCGTCGGGATGCGCCGTACCACGTAGTGGCGCCAGAAGGTATTTGGATCCCACCAGCCCCCCAGGCGGAACAGGGGGTTGGGTTCAAAACCCTTGATGATGCTGTACTTGCGGAAGGTCTTGGCCATGACCTGGGTTGCGGCCTGCCTTTCATGCAATGCCCTTGTGGATCTTGGCGCAGCGGCTAGGGCTGAGGCGGTTGTAGGGGCGCTGAAGCTTGAAGACAATGTGGCAGTCTTGGAATTGATTGTGAATGAGGGTGCTCTGGTTGGACCATTGTCTGAGTCAGAGTGTGGACTGGGCAGAGCGCCAGCCTTCGGAGAACTTGTACTTGTGACCAAGAGGCTGAGGCATCCAAGGTCATGTCTGGAACATCAATGAAGGAGTGGTATTGTTGTGGTGGAGATGTGGTGGTGTTGTGGTGTTGTGATATTGTGGTGGTGGTTGTGGTGGTGTTGTTGTGTTGTGGTGGTGTTGTGGTGGTATTGTGGTGGTGCTGTTGCTGTGCTGTTGCTGTGCTGTTGTGGTGTTGTTGTTATGCTACTGTGGTGTTGTGGTGATGGTGCGATTTAGTGTTGTTGTGGTATCGTGGTGATGTTATGGTGTTGAGGTGGTGATGTGGTGGAGTTGTGGTGCTGTGGTACCGTGGTGATGTTTTGGTGTTGTGATGTGGTGATGGTGTTGTGGTGATGTTGTGGTCCTGTTGTGGTTGTGTTGTTGTGTTGTGGGGGTGTTGGTGTTGTGATGATGGTGGTGGCATAGTGTTGAGATATTGTGGTGGTGATGGTTGTGGTGATGGGCTGGTGGTGATGTGGTGGTGATGTTGTGCTGTTGTGGTGATGTGGTGATGTTTTTTTAGTTGTGCTGTGGTGTTGTGGTTGTGGTGGTGATGTGGTGGCTTTGTGGTGACACAATGGCCACTGAGACTCTGAAAGCACCCAAGACACAATGAGGGCAATGAGATTGCCAGCCGCAGAGGAGTTCCTCACAAATGTACTATAAAAACCAATGCACATCAGAAAATAAGTGTAATATATAAAAAAAGGCAAAAATAAAGATGCAACATACTCAATGACCCCAGGATGCTAAGAGTCAAAAGTAGTGAAATACTTTGCAAGTGATGTAGCACTTGAACGTGGCAAGATCAGCACATCTAGCGCGTTGAGTTGGCTTGTTCTTGAACTGAGGAAGACACCCAGTTTTGTAGTAGTTGAAGGCCTTCTCAAAAGCATTCAGAACTACAGCTCATTCTCAACCACTTCTGTGGATTTGAGAACTCCGCCATGGCTCCATGGGCGTTGATGTAGTTGCGAGGGTGATTGTTGTTGGCATCCTTGACAGAGTAGTAGTTGTCCCATGTCAGCATGCTGACAAGGCGCCACACAATAACATGGTAATTACAGTCCAGGGCCTCTGAAAGAAGGTAAAAAGCGAATTAGCTTAGGTTATAAGTTCCAATGTGAATTGGACAGAATTAAAAGAAAGAGCTACCAAACTCCTCTTTGTCGTTGTGGTTCACCCTTTCTTCAGGATGAAGAAAATGGATGATGAAGGGCTTGCTAGTGTGAACACCTCCGCCTAGAACGCACTTAAGGAGGAGATGAACACCCTCCCTGGTGATGCTGAATGGTCCTCTCCCATCAAGCTCCTCAGATCCATACCTCAAGCTATATCTAACATTTCATCATATTGTGGCTCCATAACTAGTGATATCTTACACTTTTTCTCTGGATTTGTGCAGGCGCTCCTTTCAAAATCCAACCTGCTCCACTGCCAGAGCTTATTCAGGATCTTAATGACAACTGTCATGAACCCTTGTTCACTGCTCCAGAGATTGCTGAATGGGCTGATCTGTTTGAAGACCATCAGGCATCCTTGGCTCACACCACCCCTGTCTGTGATACTGCCATTTTTGATGGACTCTCACCTCATCCTGATGTTCCCACTCCTCAAGATAGTTCCATGACCAGATTGCTTTGACAGAGTAGGACAGCTCCTAGAGTAAGGAACTTCAACTTTGCTCCTGGCCTCTGGATTGCTGTTTGACTGGATGAGATTGCTAGTGCACTGGTGCATCTCCACCAATGGTTGATGGTGAGACCATGGGTCTGAAGGGTCTGTTCCCCATGGTTCAGTGGTGGCATGTGGTTTAGCGTTTAATGAGAGGATGGGTGTCTCAGGAAACACTGTCTTTCGAAATATTCAGGCAAACCATACATAAAAAAGGCTTTCTCTTCTGTACAATTCATTTAACACCAATTACAGTGAATTTTGGGTTCAAGCAAAAGAGTCAATGGTACTTTTCTCCAAACACTGTGTTCATTGGAATTGGGGCAAGATTAAGATAATTGGATCACATATGTGTACGTGGTCCCCATTGAATTTGTCATGTGCCAACTGTTGCCCTGTGCTATGAATTTTCTGGCCAACTCTCACACATAGCCAAAAGTCACTTTAGTAGTGCAGGTCTAATAACCTCCTCTATTATCAAATGAGAGGTCGAAAATGACTGGCGTTTTTTTGTGCACTCATTTCCAGGAATGCAGTGCTGTCTGGTGAATTAACCAGCTTTAGACCAAGAAACAATTGTAATTTTAAGTTTACGATATTTTAGGTAGAGTAATTGTTTGTTATGTGCTATAAAATGGATTTTAATGAGGTAAAATTTCTCATATTATTGAAGTAAAATTCAATGGTCCAAAAAATGGAGGGTCGTTTTTTGTGTTGTGCAAATTAAGTTAAATTTACAGATGGCCTTACAACACCAGCTGGGGCAGGCATCTCTGTTGTCATTCAGATGTCAGGGAGGCGGTTTGGTGTTGTGATACTAAGACAAAAAAGCAAGGGTAAACCCACAGCTGAACAGCTGAGCAGGAACCAGGGGATAGGGCCATCAGTGGGACATGACTCAAGGAAATGGTAGGGGCCCATCCAAGCTGAGGACTGGAGTGGTAGTCCTTTGTTTTCAGCTTCCATCATCACCATGAGTAAAGCAGAGGATGTGGGCGTGAGGTGCCCTTTCCATCACATACACCTACACAATGAGAACTGACTGGTATTTCTTCCAGGAGTCAAGTTATAGGCCTCACAACTGGTTTCAACTCCTGAAACCATAATTAGTGAGGGATTGAGGAGCGCACAGTCAATGGATGAGTTACAGGTACACCACATTCCATACAAAATAAAACTGACATGGTGCTAACCATCTTGTCTGAACACAGACTTCAGGTGCCAGCAAGGTTGAGGAACCCTTACAAGAGGAAACTGCTGAGGATCTGTGAAGGATGGTCAAAGTGGTAAGTTGTGTGATCGAGCCCTCTTCATGTTATTGTGTATGTGTATGCGATACAGCCACATGTTCCATTGTGTATGTGTACATGGTCACTTGTGAGTTGTTTTGGTACATTTTACAGCTACTAATACTTTACTCTCAGCCAACAGATGAGGAGCTGAGTCACGTTCTGAAGGAAAATCTTCTCTGTTGTAACAGTGATCTCAAAAGCATGTCTGGTTGAATGTGGAACTGATCAACATTGGGCACATGACCAAGGCTGGGTCCCTTCATCCTGTTACAGCATGGGGATGGCAAGTGCTGATCAAGTCCTTCCCATGGACAAGCTCTTGGTGCAGCCACTTTGCAAGGAGATATCTTACCTTTTTTACAAAGGAGGGACTGAGTGACAGCGATGTCAGGCTACTTGCCTGGGTCTGAAATCATCTTCATGATGAAGCTGCCATCCATTGTGACAAATGGGAGGAGTTCTTCAGCATCAAGGATGCCTTGGTTAAGAAGGAATACTGGGTGGACGCAAGCAGATCCTCTGGGACAAATTTCTGAACTCCAGAGTATGCATCCCCTCCATTGCTTCAGTGCATATGTGATTTCAACCTCCATGTATTACAAACACTGATTGCATAAACCTGTATTTGTAGCCCTCAACTGCCTGCCTTGACAATGCCAGCCTATCAGAAATTGCGAAACTACACTGGCAGCATCCAGAAACTGGAGCCAGAAGGGCAATGGCACAGGGGACAGAAGCTTGAGGACCTCTACACCATCACCTTGAAATCTGTACAAAGTGTTGAAACCACAGAGTGGCCAGACTCTCATTACACTTGACATGCAATTCCAGTAGCTTTTGAATTCTCACTGACAAGCAGATGTAGGAACAGCTTCATGCCTACATGGAGGCCTACCAAGATGCTCATACCGCCCAGTGCCACCTGCTGGACAAGAAAACACTTAGGTCCTCTACTGGCCAGAACATCCTTGCCAATGAAAGTGGCCACTTCAAAGTCACGCAAACAGAGATTTGTGAGTCTATGGCTGAGTGCTACAAGGGCCATCCCTATGAGAAGCGTATGAAGCAACTCATCCACGCCAAGGCCAAGGAGAGCAGTGAATCCAATCACTGCTGCTGCAGAAGCCGAGGAGGCAGCAACACAGGCTGATTCTACAACCCCTTCATCTCAGTGCAGACGTCTTACCTGTGTACTTGCTCTTTTTTTACCTTGCTCTCTTAAGTTTGTTTGCTCACCTGCTTCCCCATTCAGGGCACCTCACCTGTGTCTTCCCAACTCTCCACTTGGGTCAAGGGTAAGGCGAAGGCCACTGAACTGCCCCAGGAACTCCAACAAGCAATTGTACTGTCCTTTGGTGATTTTGGTGTTTGTTTTTATGTACACTTTATACACAAAAGGAATAGACACACCCTGAAATATGTACAAGGCCTCAAAAAAAAAAGCTTCATATTCTGCACTGGGTTTTGATGTTTTGTGTTTAAATTGTTAGAACTTGGTCCCCACAACCAACCTGCCAAAGTAGCACTTGAGTTCTTCAGGGGTGCGTGCCAGCCAGACAGGGAGGTGTTGGTGTTGAGCACTAAATCAAAGGCTTGGGTCAACGCCAGCCTGCTGTCCCAGGAGGCAATGCCTGTCATCCATTTGCACAGGTTGCGCTGGGCTGGTGTATGTACACTGGATTGAGGACAGATTTTCAATCATCATGGTTTATAGGATGAAATAAAGAAGTTGCAGAAGGTTGTGGCTATCTTCATGTGAGTCTGAGCCGTACGCCCTCGCTTTACACTACGCAGCGACAACTGGCACTACTTTGCCTTCTCCTGTCTCGTCATCACACTCGCCGCTTGGACCGCCGAGGTTGACGCCCCTCCTCGCCCATTCCTCTCGCTTGGGCAGCAGTCGACACTTGATGCAGGCGTTGATTCTGGCCCTCTCGAGCTTGACGGGCGTCATTTAGGTGGGCTTCACCTTTTGCCTGGGCTTCTTTCGGATCACTCCATTCTGGCCTACTACGCGTGGGTAATGTACGCGTCCTTCATCAAGGTAAGACGTCCACACGCACACTCACGCCCTTCTGCTTCTTCGTCTTTCTCGCCTGATCTCAGTAAGGCTTCGAGGCGTTGAGTTTGTGGGGCTTGTAGTGGGTATATGCATCCTACTCCTCTCTCTCTCTCTTTGATGTTGGCTGAAAACTGACGGTCTGCCTGGCCTTTGGGTTCGACGTGTTGGGCATGAACGTGTGGGTGGACGTGGGCGTTCTCCGTGGCGTTCCTAGCTCTCCAGTTCCTCAACAAGGAGACACGATAGGCATATAACCTATAACTCTCCAAGAGTTCTTCTCGCCTTGGGCTGTTTTCGAGCTGATTCACAGGGCAACAACCCTGTTTAGTGACAAGAGATATCCCTAAACAGGGAGATCTCAGCTATCTCAGACTAACGTAGTTTCCCCCATTTCGTTGGCGCTGACCAAGCTTGACAAACTGGAAGAAAAGGGATAAACTCCACAGCATGCTAGCATCATGGCGCTGGTTCTGCTGGGTCGCGCTGCTGTTACTGGCGCTGCTCCTTCCGCTTCTGCTTCCCCCGACCATTTTCCACCATGAGGAACCTCCACCGCCGCTATCACTACGTAAAACACAAGCAACTTTGGCCCAAGAGCATGTCCACGAAGGTGTTGACGAGGAGACGGCGATAGACCTGGTGTACACCTGGGTCAACGGCTCCGACCTTAGCTTCCGCGACTCCATGCTGGCCGCACGCGCTGTCTTCGACCTCGCTCAAGGTGAACAACGCTGCCATTACCTCGTTCGAGGTAACTGACAGTTTTATGGATGTGGCCTCGCGTCTCGTGTAAAGGGGCGGACGCCAATCTGAGATTTTACCCCAACGGGCTCAACCGCTTCTTCGAGATAGAGGTGGGCCGGTGAGAAGAGGATCAAGGAGAGAAGCCGCGTAGC
>JANDJZ010000741.1:0-23633 GCA_027943245.1 Acanthamoeba sp. SK_2022b | reverse complement strand
GGCCGTCGTCCCGCCGCTCTCGCTCGCGCCCTCCGGACCGAACCGCGCGCACGGGGCGGCGGGCGCGGGGCTGCCGCGGAGCACCTCCACGCCGTCGTTCCTGTCGGGCCTCGCCCTCCCCACCAGCGCGCACACCGACTACAGCTGCACCAAGAACGGCAACGACATCCTGCTGGTGCTCTCCAAGATGTTCTACAACCTCATGTCCAACAACGTCTACTGCACCATCGTTCAGCAGTTCTTCACCCAGGTACGCTGCCAGCCCTGCTCGCTCGCGTGCTGTCATGTTACTGCGTCCTGGGCGATTTGATCGAACTGATGGGATCGCGGGGGGGGGGGTGCAGACCTACCACGTGATGGACGCGGCCCTGTTCAACCACCTCATCGACAACGCGCGGCACCTCGCCACGGTGGCGAACGCGCTGGCCGTCAAATCGATACTCTCGCAGCTCACCTCCTGGCGACGGCGAGTCAACCTCGTCCACCGCAAATCAAAGTGCGTCCACCCCCCCCCCCACAATCTGCGTGCGATGGCTCCGGGCAGGTCGACGGAGGACTCACCCGCCCACCGGACAGGCAATTCGCGCACATCCGGGAGGCGGTGAACGTGCTGTCCATCTCCAAGGCCATGTTCCTGGAGGTAGACACGGCGCAGGCCTTCTCTCACCTCAACGACCTCCAGATCCTTCACCTGCTCGTCTATTTCCAACCCGACGAGTGCGCTTTCTTCCCCCCCCCCTCGCTTTCTTTCGCTGTGCGTGCATGTGCTGACCTGTCCTGCGCCTTTGTGCTGTGGTGATCCCCGGTACAGTTTGGCGCCAGAGCCGGTGCCGGGCAAGGTGAAGCAGAAGCTGCAGGAGCGAAGCCAGCAGCACTCCAAAGACCTGTCCCTCCACATCGACCCCACCCTCATGTTCACCTACAAGCGCAAGAAGCCCGACACCAGGCACCACTCCAAATGAAACACGCGCGACCGCTCGCCACTAAGCGTGCGGTGTGCGCTTCTTTCCTTCGTCTTCGCCTTTCCCTCAGGGAACCGACAGATTTGTGGGGGCGGGGGAAGGCTAGTGTTGCTGCTTCTTCCAGAAGCGCACCTTGTATAGGCCCTTGGGCGAGGGCGAGAGGGCGGCCCACTCGATGCGCATGTCCTGGCCCGGGACTGCCTGCCAGTCGTAGTCGCGCACCAGGTACGACGTCATCATCTTCAGCTCCATGAGCGCCAGCTTCATCCCCAGGCACGAGTGCGCTCCACCGCCAAACACCACCTGGACAACCATCATCACCACCAGCATCACCGTTGTCACCGCCAGCAACACCCACGCGGGAACGAGAGCAGTAGGCTGGCGTGGGGGGGGGCTACCCAGGCGAACTTGGCCTTCTGGTCTTCGGCGCGGTCGAGGGAGAAGCGGTCGGGATCAAAGGTATCCGGGTCGGTGAAGTAGTTGGGGTCGCGCTGCGTGAGGATGATGTTGGCGTAGATCGACCGTCCCGCCTTCAGCGTGTAGCCCTGCTCGGTGGTATCCGTGCGCGCGTGTCAGTCAACCTCGCCATTGTCCTTTGTTTCCATTTGTGGGGGGGGGCGGATGCGCGAGGCAAGTCCAGGCGGGAAGCGCACGTTGAACTGGACGTCCTCCGGGCCCACCTTGCGAATGATGCCCGTGGCGGGCGGCACCAGGCGCATGGTCTCTTTGATCACCTGTACGCGTATCACCCCAACACGCAAGAACCATCACCGCCATCATCAGCATCTTCACTTGAACAGCAGTCGACTATGTGAATTGGAGGAGTGAGTCCAGGCCTTGCCTTCTGGAGGTAGACCATGCTGTTGAGCTGTTCGTAGGTGAACCGGTCGTCGCTGTCGCCCACCACCGCGTCCTGCTCTTCGACCACCTTTTGCCGAATGTCCGGCCGCTGCTCGAGCGCCACCATGATGTTGGTGAGGCCCGACGTGACCGTGTGATGAGCGGCAAAATAGAGGCCCGCGACGATGTCCACCACCTCGTCCACCGGCAGCTCTGTCGTGATGCCACAGAAAGAGAGAGAGAGAGAGAGAGAGGGAGGGAGAGAACGAGGGAAGGAAGCGTGTGTGTTGGCGGTGAGTAGTGAGCCAGGTGGGCGTACAAGAGGGGCATGGGCGACCTGACCTCGCTGCGCTTTGATGAGTGCAAAGAGGTAGTTGTTGATGAGGTCATCCCCCACGCTGAGCTCCTTGAACTCGATCCGCCGCAGCGGGTCCTCGCTCCGGAGCTCCGCCATCTTCTGCTTGATGACGCGGCTCCGCTCCTCCACCAGCGCTCCCACCGTTGCTCCAAACTGCCTTCGCGATTCGAGGCACCTGCTGTACTGCGTGCCCGGCAGCTGATCACCGCGATCGACGTCAAGCTTGATTGGCCGAGAGGGAGGGGAGGAGGTGGGCTGACCTTGATAGGCAGACAGCCGCCCAGGCCGGTGTTCATGCTCTCGAAGATCTCGAAGAGGCGATGCCGCTCGTCCGAGGGCTGCGAGATGTCTGAGCCCCATACCAGGGCGCTGGCGTTGTCGAAGGCCCACTCCTTTATCTGCGTGTACCTGGATATGCTACCACGTTGGTAACGAAGCAAACCACACACACACACACACACACACACACACACACACACACACACACACACACAACAGCCACCACGTGCATGCCACGCTACGGAGAGTGAAAGATGGCTGATACCATTCAAAGGTGTCGAGGGCGACCCAGTGGGCGACGCGGCGAGCAAGGTTGGCCTGCATCTTGGGCAGCATGCCCTGCAGGGTGTTCCGGCCCAGGATGGGCTGCGTCACCATCGCGCGGTGGAACGAGTGGTCCCTGCCGCATCGCACGCAGCCAAAGAGGCATTAGGCTCACAACACCACACACACATGCAGTCACACACAAGCGGGTGACTAGGCATGGGGCCTACGTACTCGCGTTCGTTGAGGATCTTGTCGCCCAGTATCTCTTTGAAGATCTGAAGCTGGGCATTGGCGCTGACGATGCGGCCTTTTCGCTCCTCTTCGTACAGGAAGGCAAACGCTTCTGCGCCGATCAGCACCAGCGTGGGCCTACCGGAATAGGTTACATACGAGTTATAAGCGCAGCTGGGAGAGTAGTACGCACTGGCCAAAGAGGTGGGAATGGAAGACGTTGCCATAGCGGTGCTGCCTCGACGTGAGGAACCCCACGGTGTCCCGCGCAAAGTGCAGCGTCTCCCCAACCAGCGGCACAAACCATCTGTCCCAACCGGGAGGCTCCACCCCCTTTCCTCCAGCCACACTACTTCTGCCCTTCCACTGAACGCGGTAGTGATTGATAATTAGTGCTTGCTTTTGCGTCAGAAAATGGTACGTACAACGAAGAGGGCAAGGGCCAACAAAAGACCACCAAGAAGCCACAACCACATGTAGTCTGAATCTGCTTGTTAGATCACCGTACGGCGCGGACTCTAGAAAAATTTGGAGAATATGGCGCCCATTCGCCGAGGGGAGCGAAACCAATCAAGGAAGACATGTCAACCACCAAAGAGGATGCGAACCTGTTTCCATAAAGGCATCCATGACTTACAGTCTTACAAGTTCTAAGTACAGGCACTTGAAGGTGCCATGAAGCAAAAGTTGGTATGACCCAAAGAGTACCTAGAAGTAACTTTTTCATCAGCATACCTTTTTGAATACACAAAACAACAAGAGAAGTGTTGACCTGATGTGCATTGGTTCCCCATCTTGAAGATGCACTAACTGAGTGTTCAGGAAACAGTCAAACTGTAGACATTTCAAGAAGGGGCAATGTCTCATCCCAAACACACACTGTTTGCTTGACCCAAACCTATCATGTATATAACCTGGATAGTGGTCACTTGCAATAGGCTTAGGGTAAAGCTTGAATTGGCCCAGATGTTGTCACCCAGTTCTTCATCTTCTTACTATTGGCGACTTTCCCTTGGGAGTTGTTGTAAGTGCCTCACTTACAGATGGTTAGAATTGCATGGAAATAAAAAGATACCTTTGGATCCTACTGTTTAGTGGCCTTCTCCTTGCTCTTAGCCCAAGAAGAGAGACAGGAAGACATGGGTGAAGCAGAATGCACTGGCCAAGGCAAATGTCCTAGTAAAGGGACCAGGGCTTTCTTGTTCAGCAGGTGGCACTCAGCCTCACTAGCCTCATAACTAGCTAGTACTCTATAGTTACCCTACAATCAAGGCAGATTTACCTAACTCTCCAGTCTCCCTGTGAACATATAGTTACCAAACTATTAAGTCCCTTAGATTGCTACCCAACTATCCTTTCCACATCATTACCTTCCTATAACTACCTATATGGAGATCCAATAGTTACCTAACTATTGTATACATAGAGTTACCTAACAATTTGTCTCCTGAAAGAAGAACAGATAGTTACCTAACTATCCAGTACCATTGTGAGGCAGAGAGTTGTTGGGGATTAGATTGTTGGGCAGGAGGCTATGCCACCCTTGCTTACTAGTTGAACTTGTTCTCCTGCTGCTCCTTGTCTTGGCCTATTCCTCCTCTTGGAAGGTATAGATCCTCCTCTTATCCTTCTCCTCCACATCCAAGATCCTGAAGCTGGCCTGCTTTGAGTTTGGCTACAGCTACCACATCCAAACAGCTTCAACTCAACTCCCTGTCCACAACTCCATTCTACTATAAAAATGTCTTCATGTTCCACTCCAGTAGGGGTAGCAAACCTACCTGTAAGCTCTCTCATAAGTCAAGAAACATTCCCCCAAGAAGCGCAAAGGAGCATGTGACCAAGACATTCAGGAAAAGCACAGCCAAGAGAAGAGGGAGAGGACACCTTTGCTGTTGAGAGAGCAGCAGCAAAGGAAGCAAGATCATTTGCATTGATAAAGTACCTGTGAATTAGAATCCTTTTCTGTGCACTTAACAACAAATTACTGCAAAATTGAATCTTGGATAGCACTTTGCTGGGATACACCACATCCAGCACATGTCTCTTCCCACCACAAGACAAGGATTCTAGGTGGCCATGGGCAAGGCAGATGTGGGCCAGCCAGACCCTTGGGCACAGCCACCTCACCCATGCACTCAGTTGTGGAGGAGACAACTGTAGGTGAGGCATCCATGCAGTGTAGAAGAGGCTTGAGAAAGTCAGTAAGGCTAAGTGGTGCATTAGCTTGGTTGGTGAGGACTCTTATTTTTCCCAGTTCCTCGGGAGGAAACACAGGGCCAACAAAGAAATAGAGTTTTCTCAACCGATTCGGAAACGTTATCGAAATGCGGTGTTTAGGAGTGGCGCGTCTCTTCGAGTCTGGGCAGGGTGGCTACCACAGCAAAGATGAAGGGCGCCACGCAAGAGTCCTCACCGTTTTCCATAAATGAGAGCGACACTGAGCAAGACCTCTTACGAGAAGAGCAGGGCTGGCTGCCCACAGACCCCAATTTTAAATCTGGTGATTTCGCCACTGGGAATCACACTGGCGACGACCATGCAGTGCGCAAGGGAGAGCAGAAGGCGAGGTGCGATGAAGATAGGCAGGGATGGCGAAAAGTGTATCTGACCGTCGAGTTCTTAAACGTGCTCATCATGAGCGTCGCCTTTCTCCTCCTCTTTGCCGCCTACAACACCATACAGAACTACGTCACTTCCCTCCTCCCTAGTTCGTACTACGTTCCGCCCTGCGCTGTGTTTGTATGTACACGCTCAGTTGGATTGCAGTGGACTCAATGGCGCGGCCACCCACTCAGACAACCTGGGAAATGTCTCTCTGGGCGTGCTCTACGGGACGGTGGCCGTGACGGTCTTCCTGGCTCCGGCCTTCGTCTACGCCTGCCGCGAGAAATGGACCATGGTCTTCGGTGCCCTCTGCTACGTGGTGAGCATACACACACCCCCCTCCCTCCGAGGCCTGTGTGTGCTCCTGGGGAAGGTGCTGTTGACGCCGTTGTGCTGCTCTCGTCGTATCGCGTGTGCGTTCCAAAGGTGTACATGGCGTCGTTGATCGAGATCGTGGAGTGGGCGGTGCTGGGGGCGTCCGTGGTCATCGGCTTCGGTGCAGCCATCCTATGGGTGGCTCAGGGATCCTTCCTCACCCTCTGCTCCCCCAAGGGCATGCGAGGCACCCACACCGGCATCTTTTGGTTGGCTCTCCCTCCTTACCTATGCGCCGTGTGTTCCCATTTTTGGAAGGAGGGTTGGCTGACTTCGACCGCTGGGGACGGGCACACAGGGGCATATTCCAGTTCAGTAACGTGTTGGGCAACCTCGCGGCCTACTTTGTGCTGCCACGCGTGAGCAAGGCTCTGCTGTTCGCCGTCTTCACGTCGATCGGCGCGGCCGGCGCGGCATCACTGTTGTTCCTCCGCCGCATCGCGGCCTACGACCAGCAGCCCACCTACGAGTCCGTGGCTACCGCTGACGAACCCGTCGAGTCGGTCCCGCCCGGCACGCCCATCGTACACCTCCCCTACCGGTCCGTGACAATGTGTGTGTGTGCGTATGTATGGCTCATGCTCTTACCGTTTGTCTAGGGCGGCGTGCGCGGGCTGTGGCTGCGAGTGCGGAGCAGCGTCGAGCTGGTATACCGCTCCATCTGGCTGGACGTGTTGGTGATCTTCCCCGATCCGCGCATCCTCCTGATGAGCCCCATGTTCTTCTGGACGGGCTTCGAGCTCGCCTTCTGGGCCGGCGAGTTCCCGCAGCTGCTCGACACCGCGGTATGTTTGTCTGTCCCCCCAACACGCCGTCGACAGCGAGAATGGTCTCTGACCCGCGCTGACCCGCCGATGGTGGGGCGTCTTGTCTGCTGCGGCCACACAGACGATCGGCCTGGTGCTCATGTTTGCCGGCGTGGCCGAAGTGGTGGGCGGCCTGGTGGTGGGCTGGCTCTCCGACCGCCTGGGCCGCTCGTTCACGGTCCTCCTGGGGACACTCTTCTACGGTACCGCGCCCGCGACCTTCCCTTTTGCCTCTTCCCACACCATAACACATCGTCTGACGTGCTCTGACGTGCGCATTGCCTTTCGTCGCAGCTACTGGTCTACTGCTTGCGTCGTATCTCAAATACGGCTACTGGTCAACGCCCACCCTGTTCGACGTGCCCCTGGCCGCCTTCGCCGCGGCCTACTGCTTCGGCACGGGCGACTCAGCCTTCAATACCCAGGTCCGAAGCGTGATGTGCATTTCACGGGTAGCTGGCGGGGTGCGAGGATCATGGGCTCACGCCACCTCTCTCGTCGATGTTGAGCAGACCTATGCAGCGCTGGGGCAGCTGTTCCCCGATCCGGAGAGGAAGAGCCTGGGCGCGTTCACAATCTTCCAGTTCATGCAGAACGTGGGGTCGGCGGTGGGCTTCTTCTACGCCCTGGCCGTACCGCTCCACGGCGCCTCCGGCACCTTGACGCAGGCCTGGATCCAGCTCGGCGTGCTCGGCCTCGCCTCAGTTCTCTTCGTCGCCGTCGACTGGATATGGCTGCGCCGCGACGTCCCGACCTAGCCGCTGTCCCCCTCCCAACACGTTCACCAATTTTAGAGCAAGAAGTGACCCGCAAACACAACAACGTCAACCAACGCCCATGCCCTTGGAATCGCCAGTAGGGGCGATTGCGGAGGGTTTGCCTGCTCCGGGAGTTGGGGAGCGACACCAACTGGCAACGGAGCGAGTCGTTTTATCCCCTCGACGAGAAGAGAAGAACACATGCAGTGTCGGCACGGCAACGTTGAGGCAGAGGCGCAGGTGGTGGCGCAAGGGTGGTCGTTCGCTGTTGGGCCGGTCGCAGAGGTCAAGCGCCGGCCGAGCCCGGAGCAACCCGACGACGGCGCCCTGCTGTATCAGGGCGCCAATGATCTGCAGCTCTTCAAGGACTGGATGGGCCTTCGTGCCTACTGCTTCCGCCCTTCCACCGGCAGCGACCACCCTCAGTACCCCTCCCGCTTTTTTTAATCTTTTGTGGATTTTGTGGTAATTATTTTTTGGATTTTTATTATTAAAAAATGTAAACGAAATTCATAAAAAAAGTGGTTTTGTGTAACATGTGGTTGCCTTCAGCGGGGACGACAAGGAGGTGGCTCCGCACCTTGCCGAGGTCCTCATGCTGATGCTGAAGGTGGGCCCCCAGCAGCTGTACGAGTGACCCCTCTATCACGGGTTGAGCAAGGTCACACCACGCTTTCGTATGGCGTATCGTTGACGCTTTGTTTGTGGCAGGGTGGCGGCTGGCGCAGGCCTGATTCCGATGACCCAGAACGTGCGCGGCGTCATATTCAAGATGGGCGGCCTGCGCGGGGTGTCCAGCTACCCCGAAGGCCGGCGGTACACGCCTCCCCGCAACGCCATTGTCGCTGATGACGGCACGAATCCAACTGTATATCTCGTTGGCACGCAGGAAGGGCCATGTGTCGGCGGTGATGGGAGGCGCGCTGGCGCTCATGCACGATCAAGCGGTGCCCTTCTCGACGCTCTACCCGTTCAAGGCGTCCTTCTACGAGAAGATGGGCTACGTGTGCGTCGGCAGCAAGCGGAAGGTTGTCTTCTCCCCGGCCGTGTTCTCCGCGCTGCGCCCCTCCCCCGCTCTCCGACTGGAGCGCATGCAGGCCGCTGCCTTTGACAAAACGGTACACACGTCGACCAGCCATTCGCCCAGCTTCGCACGCTTCCTGTGGGCAACGCAACCGACGCTTGTCTCTCCTATAGGAATACGTTCGGCTGCTTGCGCGGTTGCAGAAAAAGACCCACGGCTTCGCTCGCTTTGCCGACGAGAAGCTGGAGAAGCACATGGACTGGAACGAGAAGGTTACACCTCCCCTCGTACAGATCCGTCGTCTCTGGTGGGACCTCACGCCACAACACTCTTCCCTCGTAATAGGTCATACCCCACTGGGCGGTGGTGGTACGCGACCACAAGGGCATCGCCGGCGTGCTCGGTTATCAGGTGAACAGGATCAGACGTGCTCACGCGCATCCCATCCCAATGCATAGACGATTACAGCTCGGTGCTGACTCGTTCGATGGCGGCGGTGGTTTGTGGTGGGGGGGGGGGTTTCAGCTTGGACCCTTCATGACGGGGTCGATGCAGGTCGACGTGTTTGCCTACGCCAACGTTGCGGCCCGAACTGCCCTCCTGAGCTGGATTGGCTCGCACACGGACCAGGTACGCATCGTCCACATTACACGCACGCGCAACTTGAGCCCTCACGCTCGTTGTAGGTCAAGGACGTCTCGCTCGTTGTCTCGCCCAACGAAGACTTCGAGAATCTGGTCGCCGATGCCGCGTTCCACATCCACTCGGGTACTGTTCCTCGCCCCAATGGGTCTCCGGACTTCTACCATATGACAGCTGATCTCCTTCCGTTTGCAGTGGAGATCCAGAAGCCGCAGATGGCTCGCGTGGTGGCAGTGAAGGCGCTGGAGGGTCTGCCCGTGGGCGGCGATGACGGGCTGCAGCTCGACTTTACGCTCCTCGACCCCTTCTTTCCGGCTAACCACGAGACGCGCTACAGCTTCGTTGTCCGCCAGGGGCGCCTCCACGTTCACCGGCGCACGGAGAAGGACCTCTCCGACCTCGACGTTCGACTCGACATCCGCGGCCTCACGGCCCTGGTCTTTGGCGTGGCGAGGGAGGGCGCTGGCGAAATCGAGAGCCGAGGCTGGGGGTCCTTCCCCCAGGGTGATGGCGGCAAGTCGCGCTCGCGGAAGGTCGTCAAGGCCATGTTCCCGCCGACCTCGCGGCCCCTTCTCTTCGAGAACTTCTGAGCAACAACAAGAGAGATTGCCAAGAAGAGGGGATAGCGGGCATGCAACGGCAAACTTATCTACACAATAAACAGGGAGACCAAGTCTTCCTTGGGCGAGGGAAGAGGCTGGTTCTAGAGGCCGCTGCTGATGCCCATGCCCCTGCTCACTTGTTCGTACACGATGTAGCTGATGCTCACTGCCGGGATCGCTTTCATGAAGTTTGGCAATATGCCCGAATAGAACCCTGTGTGTGACGGTACCATACACGCGTCAGTCTCTCTCCCTCGACAACGGTGCGCATGTGGGAGTTAGACAAGATCACACGCACCGAGCAGGCCATCGCACTTCCAGATCTTGAAGAAGGCATCGCTCATTCCTTTATACAACATAGGCCTCCCAGCCATTCCTGCGCACGATGCACGCCGCGCAGTCAGAGGGGAGAACGGCAAGGCAGGCTAGCGGCCTCCTGGGAGGGAGAAGCGACGGAGAGGTGAGTGGGGCTCTTCTTTTACCTTGGGTCTGGAGCCTGGTGCGCACGAGCTGCAGGGGGTAGGCGACCACTTGGCCGCACGTGCTCGAGATGGCGCCGCACATAAAGACGGTGAACACGCCCGGATGCGTGTCCGGGTAGCGGCGCGTGTAGATGTCCCTGAGGGAGGAATAGACTGCAAAGTCGACTCCCGCGTACGGTATCACTCCCACCACCGATGGCAGCAGGCCCCTGTCCCCCCAGCACCGGGTCAGCCCTCCATGCGAACCAGCACACAAGCTGGTTTGGCCCGCTCCAAAGCCCGTAGGAAAGGGGAAGGAAGGAGGGCACACCGGAACAACGCGGACACGCCATCGGTCTTGATGATGCTGGAGATGCAGTGCATGATGCCCCGGTACTCCCCTGTGCGTCATACACGTGTCATGCACGACCAAGTCGCAAGAGGGGGAGAGATGGATGAGCCATCCTTGAGCTGACAGCACTCAACGTAGGCGAGGGAGAGGGGGAGAGAGACGAAGAGGCGGCGCCGTACCAGGCGCGGAGACGGCGAGGCGGGTCTTGGTGATCTCCAGGGGGTAGATGACGGTCTGCGAGATGGCACCGGCGGCGCTGCCGGCTATGAGCTTCTCTTTGATCGCCGGCGCCGAGGAGTCGTGGCACAGCATCTGCTTGATCGACTCGTAGGCCCAGAACTTCACGGCCGACTCCGGTGCGATCTTGATGATGTTCGTCCCGTTGCCCTTGTAGAAGCCTACCCACCGCCCCAATTGTTATTAAAAAAAATCAATCCAAAAATAATCCAAAAATAAATTAATTAATAATAAAAATAGAGGGGCAAAGGTTGTCTTACCCTTCCAGCCCGCTTCGGCGTAGATTCTCTTGAGGCTGTTCCAGATGCCGCGGTATTCGGGCGCCGCGGCGCGAGCCAAGGCCGGTTCTGGGGCCGTTCGGATGACCCCCGGCCGGGCTGCTGACCTGCTGACGCCGGCCAGCTTCTGCGTCGCGGCGCCTGTCCGACGTGGGGTGAGCTCAGGCTTGGCCACACGATGACGCGCACTCGCACGCTCACGTAACCGGCCGCGTGGAGAGGGAGGACACGCACCCGCGAGCATGGCCGACGAGTTCTGGGCCTGCAGGAGCATCTTGAGCCGGTCAAAGGGCGCCGTGGCGGTCCGGGATACCGCGCCTGAGCATTGGTGGGAGCGTGGCATGTCGCGTGGTCAGCTGGTGAACGGGGAGGCCGCGCGTGTACGAGGGGGAGGGAGAGGAGAGGGAGGAGAGCGAACCTGCAATGCCTCCAGCGATGAGGCGCTTCATGGGGTGGTCCAGCATGTCCGGTATGATGACCTCGTCCCCTGCCGACCAAACCACGTAAATAAAGGCCAATGCTGTGCGGGGGGGAGGACGGCCGCACCAGTGTCGATGATCTGCCGGAACCAGTAGTCGAACACGTTGTGGATGGACAGGGTCCTGCGCGTGCGTTGGATGGGTGCGCGTCCGTGCACGGAAGGAGAAGGGGGAGCGGCGCATAAGCAACAAAGAGGACATGTGCGACCGATGCGTTGCGTGTATGTGCTGTGGAAGAAAGAAAGAAAGAAAGAAAGCGAGTGAACGCACCGGGAGGGGAACAGCATGAGTATGCGCTTGAAGACCTGGAAGTCGATGCCTTTGGTATGGTCTACGCCCATGCGATCGATCAGCTGGATGATGGCGTCGTCCGACACCTCGGTTCCCATTCCTGATAGCACGTGCATTCCCGGCCCGACGCGTCAGCAGCACATACACACACACAACCTCAGCACTGTCCTGTACGCCCCAGCGCAACAGATGGAGAATAGGGGGGGGGAGGTGGGTATACCGATCTTGTTGAGCGCGCTACGAATTTCGTTGGCCTCGATCAGACCGTTGTGGTTGAGGTCAATCTCGTCGAACAGCTCTCGCAGCTCCCTCTCCCTGTGTGCCCCCGCGGATAGAGTTTAATTGCAACGAACTCCCGCGAGCCAAGCCCCAACGGCGGTAGGTCAGCTGGTTTGGGAGGGGACAGCCCAGCCACTCACCTTGCCTGGGCAAAGGAGGCGAACTCGCCGTAGGAGATCGACCCATCGTGGTCTGCGTCGACCATGATCATCATCTCGTGCACCTGCTTCTCCGATGAAGGTAGTCTGGCCCCGTGCCACCCAACGCGGGCGTGACAGGCGTCAGCTCTAAAGGGCCTTGGGCCGCCAAGTGGACCGTGGAGGTGGTGATGGACACGTACCCCATCTTCTGCAGGCCAGCCTGTATCTCGTGTTCATCGAGAGAACCGTTGGCGTTGAGGTCCAGTTCTTCAAACACCCGCCGGTATCGCTCTGTGTTCACCTCCTCCTTCCATACACAAATTTGTAAGCCAAAAAACAATTTTAACCAAAAGTATTGATAAAGAAAAACTATAATAAATTATTTTTATTTTTCTATCACTCAAATATTTAGTGATATTGGGTGAATTTTGTGTCGTACGAGAGAAGCTTTGAGCTGGGGCAGGGCCGCTATGGCCGCACCAATGCTGGTTGTGGGCACCGCGGTCGGCGCCGTAGGAGGAGGGGCGGAGTCAGGCCGAGAGTTGGTTGGGGGCGGAGCCGTGGGCATTGGAGGCGACTTGGCTGCCCCCGGAGTAGGCGGTGCTGAAGGAGTCGAAGGTGTGGTTGAAGAGGTAGAGCGGCGCAGAGGGTGTGGGTTGGCTGCAGCGGCGGCGCTCATGGTGAGCTTTCTTTTGGTGCAGAGTGCTCTGGGTGGTTCGAGGAATCTCTCGAATTAATAAGCAAGACTTCTTGACAATCTGACAAGAGTTAGAGTTTAGGCAGAGGTGGACGGATAAAGCGAGACAAGCTCTTCAACCTGGCGATGTGCGGGGGTGCTGACATGGACCGCGCACTCCTGATCACCACTCTCTCTTCCGTTTGACGGCAGCTGACGCGAGCCTTTGCGGGATTTCCTCACGCGGCGACGTTGCGCACGCAACCCACAGGCCGTCTGCCGAAATCTCGCACAGAATGGCGCTGGCGCCTGTCCCCGCCGCTCAGCTGGGCTTGTGGCAGTGTGCCCCTCGGTGTGAGTCCTTGTGATCTCGCCAGCGGCTGTTCGTGCGGCGTACTGGCCCGTTTGGGCGAACTGGGACATCGGGTCTGCCTAACCACCCCTATCCCGGAGGCAGTGCTAGGTTGGCCCTTGACCGTTGCGAGGGATGGGATGCGCGGACGCGGGGGGCTGTATTTACACTTCCATAGAGAGAGGGGACTGTGGCGAAGTGGTGCCGCGGCAGTGCTCATGGCACGAGGTCGGGCGGTGGTGGCGAATACGATTGTTGTTGAGCGCCGGTGCTGAGGGCACACTCGCTGCAGTAGGCTACCTCCTCCTTGACATAGAACTCGCGCTCCAGCTGTCGCCCACACCCTGTCCACGATAGCGTGCATGCCCCCCCCCCAATCACGTGTCAGCCAACCAGGCGCTTATCCAATACGTGGCAAGCGCGCGCGTTCGGAGGGAGATCTCTTAGCTCACCGGTGCAGACCAAGCAGGGCTGGTGGTAGACACGGCCCAGGGCAAGCAAGCGCGGCTGCTCGTCAGGGATGTGGCGCGTGCAGCGAGCGCACATGTCGAGATGCCCGCCTCGAGCGCTGGAGGGCGGTCGCGGCTCTGCGGCGGCGTCGGCGTGGTCCTGCTCCTGCTTGCGAGAGGGCAACAGGCGCGCCTGGTAGAGCTGCGTCGACACGGTGGCCAATGCAGACGTGCCCGTGCCCCGGCGGAGGCTGAGGGCGATGAGCTGGGGGCTGGGCAGCATCTCCAGGGAGGGCGGGCTGAAGAGCGTGGCCTGCGCGCAGAGCGGGTGCGGGTCCTCGTGGTCGTCGCCGCTAAAGATCTCGGCGACCACGGCTTGCTCGTGCGACGTGATGAAGCGCGGAGTGGACGGGATCGACTTGATGCCGTCGTTGGCCAGCTTCATCTGCAATTTGGAGAAGATGTTGTGCATCTTTTCGTTCTCGGCCGGCTGCTCGTCCACGTCGTAGTAGTCGGTGCCGTCGTCTTCCTCCGGTGGCGGCGGCAGGTCGGCGATGTCAGGGACCGGAGGGGGCACAGGCACGGCAGGCGTCGACGTTGACGGCGTGGGCTCGGCCTCGGGCGCCTGAGTGTCCGATGGCACGACGACCGAGTGTGGCGTCGGCGGCAGGAGCGGTGGCGGCGTGGTGGGCATGGCGACGGGCAAGCTCAGCCGCGAGCGGGCCAGTCCGGAGTCGGTCAGCTTCTTGTGAAGGAAGTCGAAGATTTCATTCATCTGCTGCTCGTTCTCGGCCTGCGAGGACGAGTACACGGCGTCCTGTCCGCCCGGCGAGTTCGTTTCCGTGCACTCACCCAGAGTCGATGCAGCCGTGGCCTCCTCGGCCCCCTTCTCCTCTCGCACCTCCGCCTCGAGTCCCGCGATCTCCTTCTCCACCATTCGCATGATGTCCTGCTGTGAAAAGAACCAACAACGCCACGCAATGATTTTTTTTAATATGACAAGCAAAGGGTTGGACGTGGATTGGGGGGGGGGTTACCTCAACCGATCCTTCGCTCCTGGCCAGGACCGGCGCCGCACTGGACAAGGGCACGGTTTTTTTGATGTCGTGCTTGAGGCGGTTCACCTGCAGGGCGACCTTCTCCCGTAGATTTTGCCACGAGTTGAGCCTGCACGCCACAGAGGGCGGTGAGTAGGCATATCTCTGGAGCGACCACCGCAAGTGAGGGCCGAGCGGAAGAGAGTGTAGGGAGGCAGTACCGCATGCTTTTGACGACGTTGTTTTGACGGATAGAGTCGAGCACTAGCACAGTCTCCTCTAATAGCGATCCCGAGTCGCGCATGATGGTCTTCCAGATCGAGAGGTTGTAGGCGTTGCGCTCGGCGAGCTTGTCACGCGATAGGCTGCTGTCGCTCCCTATGCTCCGGAGGTTGAAGTCAAGAAGCGACCGGCGGAAGGCCCGTTCGACGGCCTTGAGGAGGCACACGAGGTCGTAGATGATCTTGGAGAAGTCGGTCAGGTCCGCCAGGCTGTGCACCTTGAGGTTGTCCACCGACGAGAATCCGAGGAAGAGCTTGTCCAGCACGCCCTCCACGCGCTCCAGGTCGAACACCAAAAGCGCCGCCTCGCTGGTCGCCGAATCGGCTTGCGTCAACTCTCGGGTCGCTGCTGTGCAACGCCGCTGCCGTGTCAGCCCATAGTACGTGCGACCGAGAGAGAGAGACGTACGCAGTTCGGCCGAGGGAGGGGAGAGGACATCGCTCTGGAGCAGCTGGAGCGAGGCTCTGATGTTTTGCTTGCAGAGGGTCACGACGAGGGGCTCCTCGGCGCCGTTGGTGGATTTCTTGTTGCTGTTGGCGCTCCGCACGCTGCGCCAGAACCGGTCCCTGTCCTTGTCCTGAACATCGCTGCCGGTGCTGCTGCCGCTTCCCGCGCTGCTGGCAGGGGCCGACCACGGCGTGGGGATCTTCTCGATGTCGCTGGTGCTGGATCGCACGAACGCGTTCTGCTTGGTCGGCTTTGGCGCTGGCTTGGCGTTTTCGGGCCCTCGCGCGAGGGGCGACCGCTTGCTGGCCTCGTCCGTCGAATTGAACGACCGCAGCCGCAGCAGAACGCCGCCCCTCTCGTTGTTGGCCTCCTCATTCGATGTCACGGTCGTCGTCGATTTGGAGGGGTGGAGCAGCTTCTTGGGTTCGGTCAGCTCGCTGCGCGTATCGGCCCTGGGCGTGCCTACTCCAGTACCGCCGGCCTTGCGGATGAGGCCGTTTCCGCTGTGGCTGGGGCTGGCGACGCCCACGCTGGTGGCTCCTTCGCCCTCGCCCGAGAGCACGTTGGAATAGGTGACCACCGAGACCGTGGGAAGCGACTTGTCGCGGCGGCGGCGCAGGCTGGCCGTGCCGGCGTCGGCCTTGATCTCGTCGACGAGCTGCTGGAGGTTGTCGAGCACCTGCTTCCACAGCGGGTGGAGCGAGGTGGCCGATGAGATGAGCGGCGAGATGGCCACCACGCGCTTTACTTCCCTCTCGGCAACGATGAGCTCCTGCAGCGCCCGGCGCACCGAGCTTTCGTAGCTGGCCTGCTCGAGGCTCGCCGCCGTTGGGGCCGCGCCGATGTTCTCACGGGCAGCCACCTGGCGCAGCTTCTGCCAGGTGTCGAGCTCCGACTGTACGAGGGCCACCACCTGCTCGATCGTCTTCTCCATCTCCTCGAACCGCTTTTTGTGGAGCTCCGTCTGCGTGATGTGTCGCTGGTCGAGGAGCACTCGCGCGAGGGCCTCCAACTTTTGCATGAATGTTCCTCCACCTCCTTTTCCGCTGCCGCCACTCCCGGCAGTGTCGCCGGTTGCACTTTCAGCGCCAGTTGTGTGGCCGATGGCGACGATGCAGGAGAGGGCCTCCTGCACAGGAGCGATTTCCTCCTGCGAGAGGGCGCCGGCCTTCGAGGCGTGCTCTATCCAGCCAGCCTCGAGCGTGTCGGCCCTGCTCTTGGTGCGTGGCCGGCTGATGAGACGTGCCAGCTTGGACCCCTTCTTCTTCTTCTTGGCCTTCTTCTCCTTCTTCGCCCTTTTCTTCTCCTCGTCGTCATTGTGGCCGATGCTCTTCTTGCGCAGTAGGCCGCTGACCGTGAGACCGCCTCCGCTGCTGCTGATTTCCTTGACTGGATGCTGACTGCCGTCCTTGCTGTCGCCTTCGCCCTCGGCCGACAGCTCCATGCTGTTGTCGCTCTTGTCCTTATTGGCCCGCCTGAGCCTCCTCTCCCCCCTGGCGCTCGACTTGGCCTCCTTCCTGCTCAACTTGCCGTCCTTGCGCGATTTCTTGACCTTCTTCGCGCCTTCGTCACCACCCGCCGGCAGCTGTTCCCTCTCGGAGGCGACAGCCGTATCAGCGTCACTTGAGGCAACAGGGATGGCGGCAGCAGCGGCGGCGACGGCATCGCCAACCGCATCGAGAGGCCCATTGCTGGTCACCACCTCCGTGGGTGCCGCCATGGGCGTAGTGTCAGTCGTATCGTTTGCGGTGGCCACCTCGTTGGTATTGCCCGCGGCCTCGGTCGGCGAAGGTTGCTGCTGTTGATCGATGACGACGGCCAGCGTCGCGTCCTTGGGCTCGTTGATGCTGGCAGACGAGGCCGCCCCCTGATCAAGAACCTCGCTCTTTGTCTCGGGCGCCACCGCTGCCTCCTTGGCCGCCCGCTTGTCCCTCTTCCGTCGGCGTGGCCGCTCTTCGAGAGTCTTGAAATGCTTCTTGCCACCTTTCCGCTTCTTGGCCGGTGCCTGCTCAGCTTGGTTCGTGGCTTCCTCCGAGCGCTGCGCCTTGTCGTCGGCGATTGACGCGATCGCCCGGCTGACCAGCACGAGGGAGCCTTTGACCCGCACCTCCGATAAGCTCCGCCGCAGCTTGCTCACGACCTCGGCTCTCTTGGCGGTACCTGCGGTCTGAACGCAGGTATCGTCGACCGTTCCTGCCTGCGAGGTGGGCATGCAGGCCCGGGCGTTGGATATAGTGGAGGAGTTGGACCTCCGCAGCTGGCCAGCATCGGAACTGACTGCGCTCGCTCCCTGCTCGGATGTGGCCTCGGCAATGATCGAACCGCTGTTCGTGCCCACGACGACGAGGATGGAGCTGTTGGAGCTTCCACCGTTGATTTGGCTACCGATACTGTCGTCGGTGGCGATGGTGGTGGTGGTGGTGGTGGTGACGATGCTGATGCTGTTGCTGTTGTTCGAGGCCGGAGGCAAGGGCGTGGGGCACAGGGCGTGGAGGCACAGCGTGATGTAGGCCATCACGGGCTTCTGCTCGCTCAGCCACTCAGCATAGTCTCTTTCAGTAAATAAGGCGGGCACGCCCCACTTGCTGCGGAGGAGACCGAGCGCAAACTCGAGCGTGGGGCCGTCGGAAGCGGAGTCATGCTTGATCCCCTTGCGCCTGCGGTCCTTGGCGACAAGGCGAGGTTTCACCTTGGCGATGAGACTGGCAAACAGGCTGCCGCTCTCGAGTGCTGCCTCGTAGTTGAATGTCGACTCCTTTCGTTTCTTTTTGCTCTTTTTGCTCGGCTTGCCGCTCGTGTCCTCGCGGGCGAGGAATATGGTCACCCGCCGGACGAGTAGCCTCTTCGCAGTTGCCAACGAGATCGGCCCGCTGGCTGAGGAATAGAGGTCTGCCCCCGAACACCGACCAGACACAATCGCAACGTTGTTGCACGAACATCAGCGAGAAATTCCGTGATGACCCCATGTGGTTGTGCGGCCGTACCACTGAGATCGCTTCCCTCCTGGCTCAGCGGTTTGAGGATGCCGTAGCAGACGATAAGCGCCCATATCAGCGCTAACACGGCGGTGAGCTTTCCGTTGTAGATGTCTGATGATGTCAGGGAACGAGAGAGCATGAGCCAGCTGCATCAGCTTCGCCTATTCTATTCGTTGTGGCTGCACCGCCGCTGTTGTGCAAAATGAAGCGCAAGAGTACCCTGGGGCTGGACGATATGGAGCAGCAGCACATTTTCCCCCTTCATGAATGCAAAGCAGGACTCGATGTTGGCGAGGTGGTCCTTGTGCGAGCCGGCCTGCCGGATATCGGGCACGGGCTTTCCCGACAGAAGCTCCAAGAGCGATGCCAGTGTGGCGCCTGTCTCGCAACCAGCAGCAGCAGCTGTCAGCCACAGACATGTCCGAGCAGCGAGAAGCTTGGGAAGAGGGTGCGCACCGTCGCGGAAGTCGAGCGATAGATCAGAGAGGGCGGGAAGGTGCGCCCTCTCGAGCCAGAAGTTACACCAGCCCATGAAGGCCTGTCCGCGCTCGCGGCCGTCAGAGAAGTTCACCGAGCAGTGAAAAGAGGGGAAGGTAGGGGCGTACGGTGTATTGGATTTGCTGCGCGCGAGGAAGCTGCTGAAAGCTCAAGTGCGTGGGACCCAGGATGCGCGGATCGAGGGCCTGGGCGGGAAGGTCGAGTTTGGTAGACATCACAAAAGATAGTTGCCTCTCTCACTGTTTGAGTATCGCCGAAATGGCCAAGAGCCGGATATCGGTGGAGGAATTGAAGAAATGGAGGGATGGGCAGAGATCTCTGCTGAAGTACACAGCCCCGTGTTAACGAAGAAAAGAAACACTCAACTGGCGTGGCCTTTGTTATTGAATCGAGACCACGGCCATCAAGATGCCCAGGCTCCACGACGATCCTCTGTCGACACACCGTGAAGAAGGACGTCCGTGAGCCACCGTTACAGTATCGCTATGTGGTCCATAAAAGGTAAGACTTTGTCGTTTGAACAAAAGAAATAACAAAAGATTTCTTAAAGAAACATAATTATGATTCTTCAACTTGTCTTGCCGCTACCAGGTACCTGGTGGGGAGCCCTCATGAGCGCATGGTTGACCGAAGCGCTGAGGAGAGCTGGTGGATGAGTATGCCTGCGGCTACGCTAACGTTGAGCGAGTCCAACTTGTAGGCTCCGCGAGAGACATCCCCCATTGCTGCTCTCTCGTGCTCGATCTGGGTGGCCATCGTGCACTCCCGCCGTACGCTCGGTCGCAGTCCGTAGCCTTCGTTGCCTTGGGAAAGATAACAGCGAACGGTGTGAGGAGCGGGCTAAGGGTGTACAAGCGAGAAGGGAGGCTGAGGGAGACGCACCGAGCACCAGAACGGTAGGAGCACTCAGGCTCAGCCTGTGGCTTGGACAGGCCTCGGCTTCCAGCGCAGTTCCCAAGATGTTCCATCCTCTGCGAGGGGTGAGAGGAGCGCGAGTGAGAGCTAGCAGTGGATGCCCACTCGCGACAATCGTTACCGTTTGCTGCTCTCGTGCAAGAACTGTGGGAGATGTCGCGCCCTATAGATCCGCGCGAATTCCAACGCGCCGGCGCTGGCCTGTGGTTCGGTCGAGAGGCGCGCGGACTCGCTTTAGCCCGTGCTGGGGAGCGGGGTAGGGGTGGCGTGTACCTTGGAGACGTGAGGGCTGGGCGGGCAGCAGTTCTTCTCGCTGTTGGTTTTCACGAGGGAACGCGGGAATGTGAACCATGGGCACCACAAGGCCACGACAAGGCGCATGGGCCATGGGCGGTACCTGAGGATGATGCCCCTCACGCCGAAGAACATGGAGCTCCTTACGATGGCGCCAAAGTTCTATTGTGGCGGAGCACGCGTTGGTTCAGGCGGTGGGTCTCGCTAAGAGGAAAAGCGTACATGGGGGTCCCACACTTCGTCGAGCGCGACCCACAGCGGCAGTGCGCCGCCCTTTTCTTCTCCTTGCCGCGGCGCAGTGGTCTCCAAGTAGTTGGCCAGCGTGGGCCGGAGGGCGCTGCAGTGGAGCACCACTCCCTGGTGCACGTTGTTTGGTCCGATGAGCCTGACTCAACCGCACCCACACATGCGCACATGCACTCGTTACAACCCAACAACTCTCTGTGGGATCGACCCAGGTATTCACTTACTTGGAGAGCGCCTGGCGAGGAAGGTAGTCCACGGGGAGGTCCAGCTCCCTAGCCATCACCTGGATAACGTCCTCACCCGCCAAACGCTTGCCGCTCGCCCCACGGTCTTGGCCTCCTCCTTGTGAGTCGCCGTCCCGGCCTGGCAGCTGCAGGAACAGCCGCCTCACTTGCCTTCCCTCCTCTCGCGTGCCTTCGCCAGCCCCCTCGCCGCTTGCGCAGCCCTCCACGTTCACATCCCCGAGCTGGTCGTCGGTGTTATTCCGGAGCGCGCGGCAGCGGGCAGCAAGTGCAGCCTCTACCGACTGCAGCCCGTAGACGTACTCCCCGCCCCGCTCAGCCGTTTTCTTCACCCCTTCTGGTCGAAAGATGCCACTGCTTCGATCCCTGCCCTTACCCTTCGATCTCCAGCTGGGCAATGAGGATAGAAATCGCCTTTCTCTGAGCCCGCCCTTCACCAGCCCAACTACGCGTGCATCCTTCAAGCAAGAGCCTCGCAGCTTCATCTCTAGGAATTCACAAAAATCCAAATAAAATAATAAAAATAAAAAAACCTGTGTCGTTCTCACTTTTATCCGACTGGCTCCCACAAGGCGCAAGGCGGCCGCCAGGTGCCGTGCCCAAGAAGGGACGGATCGCATGAGGCACCACGGGTGTGGGCCCCAGCTTGCAAAGATGATTTCATGCTACTTCGCTTCAATCATGGTTCGACGTAGCAAGGAAGGCGAAGACCTCCTGTCATCTAGCAGCAGTACTTCGCGTTTCACGCCCGGCACGCTGGCGGGGTCGGCACAGATCCCGTCCAGCTGTACCACCTCAACGCAGAGAGTAAACTCTGCTTCATCAACAAATCGCCTGGCCGCAAGGTCAGGATCCACCTGGACCCCAATACCCCCTAACACCGCGTGATTCGCCATCAAGCGCGCCCCACCCACCTTTTTGGAACCCCGCAACTGCGAGGAACTGAAGAAGTGTGAACGGCGAGTGAGGCCTCTTCATTCAAACGGATGCAAGATAACGACTGAAGGGATGGGACACAAAGACAACGAGAAAGCGGGATCAGCGGGAGGGAGGCTAGCGATGTATGGCGCTATGCATTGGGGGGGGGGGGGAAGAGCGGGAGGGGACACGCTCTAGTACTCGTGCTCCTCGTCGTCGTTCTTCGACTCCTTGATGCCGGCCTTCTCCCTCTCGGCCGCCTCCTTGTCCCGCTTGCCCTCGTACCTCTTGTGCTGGCGCGTCCTCTCGCCGGCCTTCGTTCTCGTCTTGTCGGCCTTCCGCCACAGGGCGATTTCCTGCATGCGATGATACACGACCGATGAGCGACATGGTGTTCGCGGACCCTCGGACACGAGCCCGGCGAGCGACGGCCATGAGAGACGGACGCGAGTCTGCGTACCTGCTGCTTGAAGTAGCGACGGTCCTCCTCGTCCACAAGAACGAGGTTAAGGTAGTACTTGAGGGAAAACTTGTTGTGGACGTTGCGGTAGGTGGGAGTGAGCTCAAACGGCGTCAGGAAGAGACGAATGGGGATCGACTCGCCTGCACCCAAATGTGATCGTGAGGCCCCAAATGGAGGGAGAAGCGCTGCCTCGCTACACGGGGGGGGGGGGGAGAGAGAGAAAGCACCTCGAACGGGAGCACCATCCATGATCTCATACTTGGTGATGGTCTCGCTCTCATTGTAGAGGTTGGGGCCTTTGGAAAGAGCCACCGGTGAGTCAAAAGCTGGCAAACAGGGGAGACGGCGGTGTGGCGCGTACCAGAGCCAGTCGACTCTCTCTTGATGATGGCGATCTCCATGTGCTTGATCTTGATGCGCACGAGCAGGAAGTAGATCTTGCCTGTCCGACGAGAAGAAAAGAAGACGACGTTATTGCAGGCGACCAAGGGCGAGGCGGGGAGGGAGGCGCAGTACCGATGATGACATCCTTGAGGTGGTACTTGGATCGGTTGTATTCGAACTCGATGTGAAGGCAGTCTTCGATACCGACCTCCATCTTGATGGGGTTGTTGACGTCCGGGTTCATTTGGTAGTTGTGCACCCAGAGATCCTTCTCGGTCGTGACTGTGGACGCGAGGCCCCTCGTCACCGTCACGCGCACAAAGTACCTGTTTGGGGGAACACAACGCCACCAGCGTCAGACCCACACCAGGCAGCGAATGCTGCTCAAGTCTTCACGAACAAGAAAAACAGCACCGACGACAACAACGAGCACATGGTAATAACAGGGTCGAAGTTGGCCCGTACCTAAGTCGCACGTTGATGCCTTGGTATGACTCGTACTGCTTCTCCACCTTCGAGAATTCGAAGGGGAATTCATTAACGCCAGTGATCTCTCCTGCAGCAGCGAGCTCTTTCGACAGCGAGACAAATTCGTGGCTGCTACCTCGCTCGTAGAACATCTCTGAAGTGTGCAAATCGTCGCAAATTTAGTCACATCACAGTATCACAGTGTCGGTTGGCACGGCTCGCCAATTGGAAGCTCAATAGTGCAATAAAATCGAGGCTGGGAGAAATTGCGTGAATGGGGAGAAGGCGATTACCGACTTGGCCGATGAAGTCGACCTTGATACCCTGGTGTTCATATTTCTTTCCCTCCTTGCATGTCACTTTCGCAATGCCCTTCACTGTCTCGTCTCCGATGTACAGGGGCAGTTTTTCTGAGCCATTCTCGGTGGTGAGGTCAATTGTCTTCCTCTCCTCAGCACCATCAAGCTGGATCGTCACCACGATCGCCGAGCCAAACAAGAAAGCCATGACGACGTCCACTCGCACCTCGCTCGAGCCAAAATGTGGGTCGAATCAGAAACCAGCCACCTCAAACTGAAACGGCCGAAGAAATGTGCCCCCCCCCCGACACAAATTTCCTTATCTTTTCTTTCATTTCCCCGTATTCTTTCAAATCCGGGAAAAAAGCAGGAGAGATATGATCTGATTTGTTTCTGCGTTTCCTCCCCGGTGGTCGG